>JAQFZC010001200.1:0-32960 GCA_034695205.1 Dicyrtoma fusca
ACTCTTATTTAGAAAATCGTTGTTTTTAGCAAGTTATCGCAGATGGACTTAACTGGTTTTGCCAAAAAACTCTTCATATATATTTATCAGTAGTTACATGTTACTGTGGACCTCCTTGGGAACACTCCAGATGTGCGATACACATATGGCATATGCAAGGTAATCACAGATTCGACGGGTTGTCTCACGTCCCCGCACAACTTTGATACGCCCTGCAAGTTACCAAGTTTGTGGCATGTAGAGTACTGCATTGGTAAAGAAGGATTAAGTAGGGAGCAAAGGCATCGGGGAATCCAGTGAAGCAAGCTGAAAAATTCTTTTCACTTCATCAGCCACACCGCACACCCCTGTACTGTACACCCAGCCAGACCGACTCAAGCCGTACTGCCAGCCCCAGCGAACTGATTCATCACACATAATTACCTGGACTCGCACGCTGGACTTGTCTCTACGATATATTGAGGACGTGAAGGAATCACCACTCAGCCAGCTCGCCGGTTTTAAACATTTTTATTTTTAATTATAGCACACTCTTATCTTGTATAATAGAATTGCTTAACCTGTAGGAAGAAAATTATTGAAAATTAATTATATACATATATACATGTATTACAGCTATTCGTTCAATTTGCAACGAAAATTATTGTCTTGATGCAGCTGACACTCTAAACTCAACGACATTTTCTGTGTATTTTAATACCAATAGCACCTGCAGTTACAGCTTTTAACGACTAGTTGTCTAAATAAATATATACTTATGCATAGTTATTGACGCACTAGACGAGGGCTTCTTCATCAACTTTTGGAAGACAGTAATAATTGCCATTGCTCAACAAATATGGAATTGGAACGCCCGATCAAAACAGCTATAATTGGTTGAATTTGATGATAATGACAAAAACTAATACAAAATTAAAGTGAATTATTGGTAACTGCATGGTAGTTTGCGATACAAATATACAACCAATGTATGTATGTACATATTTAAAAAGCGAAGTGTATTCCAAGGTCTTGGCTATTAGAGGATTTCCATTTATCATTAATGCGTGAATGTAACCGACAAAAAACTATACTAATATATACTTGACTGCAAAGTTGATGGAACATTTTTGTCTCCAATGTCTTGCAACAAGGAATTTAACTAATTTCCGTCCTTTTCAATGAATACTAACATGGATAGGGATAGTTCCCAGATTGTACTCAGAAACAAAATGTTTTATTTCCAAAATCCAGGAGCCAGCAGCCTCTCTATCCCAGTACTAGTGAAACCGGATATAAATGATTTATTTGTAATTCCATTTAAAATTGGACTTCGAAAAGAGGGGGTTACTGAATCCCAGTTTGAGAATGAGAGCTTGCTTATTAGTCAAAAAGCACCTTGGGTCGCTAAACAGTTTTGGTTGATTCTTCGAACACTCCACGTATTTGGAAGCACGCCGGTTCAGCTGATAAATTCAAAGCTTCGCAAATCAACAAGGGATGGGAAGTTGCCCCCGTCAACCACCTTCAAGTAGTTTTCCTGTCAGTCTATTTTTCCATTTTGCGTGGTGGTAATATTTGGGCTTCTTTGGGTGAAATACCTCATTGAACTGGGACTTAGAGAGTCATTTGCTGGCGACAGGTATAATATGCATATAAATGCTTCTGATTGTAAGACCGACCACCTCATTGTTAATTTTGTTGGATTACTGATTTACAAACTAAAATTACATTGTATTATGCTTTCTAGTTTCTTCAAAAGCAAGCAAACGTTTTTCGAATTCATCCAGAAAAATAAGGATAATAAAGAGAGTTGCCAGAATTCCCTGGTCTCGATATACATTATTTCAAGGATTCTTATGTTCATGTTCCCTCTTGAGCACATTATAACAATGTCAATGAGTGGGTGGCATTCGGATCTACTGGTTCAGTTCCTCAACAATTGGCACGGAATTGAAACGCACTACTTTGCCCTGTTTGGGTCTGAAAATCTGCCTCGGAAAAATTTCACAGAAACTGAAACGATTCCGAAGGTAAACTCGACTGTTTACTAAAGCGTACATGGCCGACAGGATTCCTATAAAGGTAGGTATGCAAGGTTTTACAGATACAGACACACTGGTGTAAAATTAAACGTATGACAGTATTTTGGTCTTCAAGAAATACGATGTAAGATACTGCAGCAAATCATTTTCTTCCAGGAAAGAGAAATTGCCGAAATGCTAGCACAATCGGAACCGACGAGTTCATTTTTGGACCCTCTAGTGGCATCGGAGGTTTAAAATCTTTTCTTGGATTTAAATAGCTTTGAATTTTGTTCTTAATTAATACTTTATCAATAAATATAAATCTATCTATTTATGTTTGTTAATTTTGTTTTTTGCACAATTATTTCCAGGCCAAGTTTATTCATGACATGATAATACTTCATCCGTCAGATATATCTCTGGGACATTACCTCACTTTGAACAAAAAATTGATTCTTCCGGTAAGTAACGATGACAATTATATTTTTAAGCAATATTTATAGAGAATTATTTACCGACGTTAATGTTTGCCTACGTATTGTTTACCCAGTTATTAGGTCAGTTTTCAACCTACATCATTGTCCTGATGCAGCTAACTTACTACTAACTTGAGCTTTCACCACAATTCACAAAACGCTAGTTCTTGCCTAAGCGATATTCTTATAATATAAGAATTTTGTTTTCAATTATATAGCATATTAAGTTAGCTTATATAATGTGTTTAATCTGACGACAAAAAAATGCAAAACTTTGTTCGAGTGTTATTCGGTAATTTGCAACGTACATCATTTTTCTGATGCAGCTGACTCACTAACAGGAAGACCATCTGTTTATTTTAACGTTAATTGTACCCAGAGTTGCAGCTATTGTCAATCATCAACTATTTACATAAATATAATATATGTATAGTTATTGACGCACTGGTCGAGTCCGAGTGCTTTTTAATCTATTTTTCGGAGACAGTAATTGCTATTACGCAACAGACGTAATTGGAACGCCCGATGTAAACATGTAAATATATATAATTGGTTCAATTTATTGGTAATGACAAAAACTAATAAAAAAATAAAGTGAATTATTTCAAATTGCAAAGTTGTTTACGATAAAAATATACGAATGAATATCGATCCAGTCTATTTTGTATGGATTTAATGCAAGGTGTATTCCATGGTCTTGACTAGAATAAACACAATTAGTGGATTTGTATTTCTCAATAATGTGAATGCGACCGACCAAATAATTACTTAACAAGTATCACTTGTTCTCCAAGATTATTGGAAATTTTTGTATTGTATTCATTGTCATCAGATTCCTACGCTGCCCTTCATTTATTTCAATGTCTTGGAACAAGGAATCCAACGAATTCCCATCCCGGGCTCCCAATTCTAACATGGAACTGGAAACTTCCCAGATATTCCTGCGAAACAAAATTTTTTATATCCAAAACCCTGGAGTAAACAGCCTCCCCATCCCCGTGCTAGTAAAGCCCGACAGAAATGATTTATTTGTAAATTCATTTAAAATTAGCCACGAAAAAGAGGGGGTTACTGTATCCTCCTTTGAGAAAGAGAGCGTGCTTATTGGTCAAAATGAACCTGGGATTGCTAAACAATTTTGGTTGATTATTCGAACCCTCCACTTATTTGGAAGCACGCCGGTTCAGGTCATAAATTCAAAGATGCGCAAATCATCAAGAGATGGGAAGTTGTACACCTTCAAATGGTTTTCCTGCCAGTCTATTTTTCCTTTTTGCATGGCGGTACTTTTTGGTCTTCTTTGGGTAAAATATCTCATTGAGCTGGGACTTAGGGAGTCATTTGCTGGCGATAGGTATAATTAATAATGTATAAATATATTTCTGATCGTAAGACTGACAACCTCACAGTTTTTGTTCGTTCGATGACTGAACCACAAAATCTATAACGAAATAATTATTTTATGCTTTTTAGTTTCTTCAAAAGCAAGGAAAACTTTTTCGAATTCACTAAAAGGAATAAAAATGAAGAAAACAAAGAGAAACCACAAACATCCCTGGTCTCAATGGACATTATTGCAAGGCTTCTTATGTTCATGTTCCCTCTTGAGCACATTATAACGATGGCATTGAGTTGGTGGGACTCGAATTTACTGGTTCAGTTCCTTAATAATTGGCATGGGATCGAAATGAGCTACTTTGCTCTGTTTGGCTCGGAAAATCTATGCCGGAAACATTCTACAGAAAAGGAAGAGATCCCCAATTCGATTCCCATGGTAGATTTGACAAGATGGAGGAACAGATTTATATTCTGCCAGGTTGTAATGCCAGGCTTACTATTCGTCCCACTGTACATCAATTCCACGGTCGATTTCACTGACATCCTGCAATCGATAGTCATCCTTTGCAGCCTTGTACATTTCATTATTTACCCAGTCTTTGATGCAGCAAAAACTGTTTTCTTGTACAAGGTCATGGGTCAAGCTTTTCATGAGGCAAGTGCACAATATGTTTCTGTTGTACATTGCGCAGTGTTACAAATTCTAGGCGTTGTAAAATATTAGCCAAAAAACTAACATTTGTATATAATTCCAGGTAAAGCTGAACATGTCACGAACGATTTGTGGAAACTCGGCATATGTTGACCCAATGCATGTGAGATCTTGCAGATATCTCTTAGAAATGCTCAGAAGTCAATGTAGACTGTTAGGAAAGCTACAAACAAACCAGGAACTATTTCATCTTGGAACAACCTTTGTCAATATCACATTCAAAATATATATTATTCTCAATGGCAACTATAACTGCAAGAATGCTGGCACAATCGTTTCCGTGATGGTGATTTATACAGCATGGATTACAATATGCCTGTTTACTAAAGCTTATATGGCTGACAGGATTCCTATACAGGTAGCCACTTAAGCTTTTACAGACCCACACATTTTTTAAAAAAAGAATGGCAGTAATTTAATTAGTATGCGTTTTTCTAGGAAAGGGAAATTGCCGAAATGCTAGCACAGTCGGAGCCCACGAGTTCTTTTTTGGACCCCCAAGTGGCGACGGAGGTTGGCACAATATTATATTGGGTTTAAATAGCTTTAAGGTTGTATTAATTTAATATTTTTTTTAAATGCTTAATCATATTTTTTCAAGGCCAAGTTCATTCATGACATGATACTACTTCATCCGTCGGAAATATCCCTCGGAAATTACCTCACGTTGAACAAAAAATTAATTCTTGCAGTAAGTGACAATAATGACCATCATATTGTAACACATTATTCATACAAAATTGTGGGCTTACGTTAATCTTTGTCTATGTATTGTTTAAACAGTTATTTGGTCAGTTTTCTACCTACATCATCATCCTCATGCAGCTGACTTACTATTAACTTGAGCTATATTACATATAATTTCGAAAATAAAATTACAAAGAATGCTGTAGCACGACGCCACGCCCTATGTAAACTTTAATAATGCTTTTACATTATTTTTATGTTTTTTCTGTTGTGTACACAGGTAATTAATTATTGTCGCAAATGCCAATGAACTGTTCTAATGTGCACTTATTTGCATAGTTAATGTGAGCCATACACTCGCAATTGGCGGCAGGTTAGATATTTATAAGCAACACAGACTTAATAAGATTATAATTATTTACGTGTAGCATTCACTAAGCAAAGCAATTATGTATTTATCGTACACTAAGTCGTCAGTCTTGCTTTGTAGGACCAAAAAGTCAAACTGAATCTTAGAGCAATGCTTCTTTTTTTAATTCTTTTAAATACTACTAGACTCCTTTACTAAATCACTTACTATGGCAAAATATTTTCGCAATTGCTGGTCGCTATCATTAGAGTGCTTTAAAAGACGGATTTTTATAAAGGAAACCCCAAGAAACATTGAAGAGTTACAGGATGGGAATACAACTATTGCAAATTTATTCCAGCCAATTATTTTGCTGCTAAATTACGGAGGAAACTGCCCTTTGACAGTAAAGACAATTAGTGAAAACCCGTCATTACAAATATCAGTAAAAAATGGACATTTCCAGAATCAATGTGCACCCAGCAACATCATTAGTAGTAGAAGTACTCAAAAATCTGAACAGAATAGCATTCACATTTACACGTTTTCTAGGAAAAGTTGGGCTTTTGTCCGATCTTTCATTGTTGGGTTCGTTTTCTTTGGTTTTTGGATGTTCTTTCTTTGGACTTTTGCACTGCAACAACCAATCTTTGGAGGCTGGTAATTTTATGGGAATTTGATTCGATTCTCAATTATTGGATACATAAATACACGGAATTTACCAATCTTATTTTATTGAATAAAAGAAACCAAATTGTTTGGTCTTTGGTGGCAGGTTCAAGGAAGCCAGAATGCATTTCAGAGCTAAACATTGGCTTCAGCAGCAGTCCCCTCTACGTAATGGGAATGGGACCACAGGTAAAGAAAACCCAGCATTCGCCTTAAATGCAGACATGGTCACTTGGGCTTCCATCTGGATTAGTCCAGTTCTTCAAATTTTTGAAATAGTGTTCGGCTGGACTCAAACAAGGCTACTCGCTAGATTTCTAAATGGATTCAGAACAATTGAAAGAGAAATTTCAATCATGGCAGGAACACACGGCAGTAATAATTGTAGATTGGATAGAATCAAATCTTGCAAGTCTATTGTAACTTTCCGAAGCATTCTGCTAGTGGTTTATGTGGGCATTCCGGTTATGATCTTAACTACTTTGTTTCACTACAATAATTATAAGACCACGAAAGGTATGGCAATGGGCTTTCAGGCAATTGCAGTTACGTTGACAGCTTGCCATTTGGTAGGGATTCCACTTTTAGAAGACACTAAGGCTATACTTAGCTACAAAGTTTTGGCGGAATTATTCAAACAGGTCAGCAATTTTGAATTTAGCGTTTTTTAAGCCAATTATTCGAATTTCGATTTAACTATGTCAGTATTCATTTTTCATTTACTATTCATTATTTGGCTTTGATTTCTACAGGTAAAAATTCTAATACGAATTGAAAATGAACGCTTGAACGAGCCTTTAAGTTTAGTTTTGGACGCCAATCAAAGTCAGTCAGTGAATTCAAAAATTGACAACATAAAAAGGATGCGGAAAATAATTCTGTTAATCCGGGAACAGTGTGAATTAGCCGGTCAGTGGCAGAAGCTTCGTGAACTCATGCTGGTCTTCTGCTCCATTGTTTTAATCACTGTTTTTACTTTTTTGGTGATCAACGGAGTGGGTAAAGCTTACCAGGGAGATGCTCCTTTCGACAGTATGAGGTTTTATACAATTTGCGGACTTTTTGGTATCACGCTCGTTGGAAGATTGTACTTCAAAGGAGCTATTGCAGATCAAATTGTTTATGAGGTAGATAAGTGTGTAATGAATAGACTAATAATCTATTGGCACTGTTGACTGTACAATAATTAATTTAATTATATGCTTTTAACAAACTCTGCAGGAAAAACAAATAGCAAAAGAATACATCTCTCTGACGACCTGTCATTCAGTTAACTGCGAAGATTCAGAATCTGTTAGTTTCGAGGTTACCACCTTTGACCTTTTACTTACGATTGATTTAAAGTAAACCTGTAAAATATGTCACTTTGTTTCCCAGAAGAATTAGTTCTAGCCAATAGTTGATAGTAATTTGTGGTTTGTATTCACTTTACCAGGCCAAAATCACCCATGACCTCATCGTTCTAGCACCTGCACAGATTTCCCTGGGCAGCTACGTTCACGTTAACAAAGGACTATTGCTTCGAGTAAGTGTTAATTAATACATTGACAATTGATCATTTTATTGATTAGTGTTTCTTCTTTTCGTCTGTTAAATGTAATTATATTTTGCTACGCGTATCTTGCTTGTGGTGTTGCAATGCTTCTTAAACAACCTTATTTGATATTTTCAGATCTTTTCTCAAGTGGTCACCTACTTGATCATTCTCACACAGTTCTTTCAAAGACCTCCTAAATCCTGATTTATTTTTGGGATAATTTATTACAAGATCCTGGCTACTTGCTAAATGTGAGGTGACCGTTTCAATTATTTTTAAGCATGAGTATGTAGTTCAACTCAAGATGCTGTTTTCAGTTGTTTTCTGGAAGTTGTTTTAGGAAACCTTACCAATATGGAGACTTGTTAATTATTTCTATGCGTTTTCTTTGAAATTATCTGATTGTCTAAATAAATCGTCGACCTGTGAGTGTATTTCCATTTTCTGTAAATCGCCTAATCAGATATTAACGAGGAAGTGAGCTAGACTGTTCCAAGAGACTCAAAATATTGCAACAAACAGTTCATTCAAAACGACGCATAATTTAGATTATTGTGTTGGCAGTTGGCACACCCAATAATTCTTAAGCTTGTATTATTTGAGACTAATTCTGATTAATAAATTGTCTGTTTTTACCAGTTTATATTTTGATGCGGGTACATATTTTATAATACCAATGTTTCCCGTCATCAAAACAAACAGTAAAAGAAATGCTGTTAACTATTCATGAGGCACAGTGAAAACCTGTAAAGGGGTTTGTTGATAAATAAAAAGCACTTTGAGATATTTGTTGCTTTAGGAAAGTTAGTGTAAATATGGACTAGGCAAACACTTTCCTAAATAAATAAGGTAGTCAATCGTAAGGTTACTATTTTGTTCTTGAATCAAAGAGATTGTTTTTTTAATTAGCTGCGAAGCTTCACCAGCTTTTGTATTTAGGACTCATTGCTTGCTAAGTCATTAGAATTCTATGTAAATTCGTGGAACACTAGCCGTTGGGTATTGACTGTAATACAGAATGAATCAAAGTGCAGATTTGCAAAAGCGACTTAAACTTGTAATCAGTCTTTTACACTATTTAGGAAAGTGTCCGTTAATTTATGTAACGGGTACAGGATCGTACAAGTTTCAGTTAAAATCTTGGTGGTGCATGGGAGTAGCTTTTGTTTTACTTTTCAACTGGATTGTTGTCTTCACACACATTGGGTTCAAGAAATTCTTTATTTTTGAGCCAGGGTATGTTATTACGCGCTACGATGTTTTGCAATTTCGTTTAATTACCTTGAGCTTGCATTTTTATAAATTGTATCCAAATTATGTTTTATTGACACACAGGATCCGACATTCAATCAACAGAGTGGACGATGCAATAAGAAATGACTCAAGTTTCCCCCTGAAAAAAATGGAAGCTTATTATACTGTACTTACCTACGAAACTGTCGTGATTGCTGCGGTTCAAATACTTGATATTTTTCTAAATTGGGTTTTCAGCGAGAGACTTGCCTTATTTTTGAACCGTCTGAGGACAGTTGAAATGCAAATACATTCTAGCTTTTATTTCCTTTGGCTCCAGTATCAACGGTATAATGTTGACCGTGTAAAGAAGCGAGTCCTGATGGAAGACCCGTACCTGTTTGATATCGGCTCAGTATTTTATGTTGCTGTTCTAGGCATTCTACCCATTCCGATTTACGTGTCCGGAATGGAACGGCATGATCTTTATTACATTGAAGCCATTATTTACGTCTTAATATTCACGAGCATGTCCGTTATACAGTTTATAGAAGATATTAGAAATGTTTTGATTTTCAAAATTTTAAGTGCATTCTACATACAGGTACTACTATAATTATGCGTTCAAAGTTCTGTTTTACTAATTCAGTGTTTAAATAGTGACCGAATCAACTTTATTTTTTTTGTAGATTCAAGAAGGCCTCACGTACTCCTTAAGATGGGAAAAGATTTCAGTCCATAATGTGCAGAGATGGCGATTTTTGATCCAAGAAGTTAGAAGTCTCGTAAATGTTTATGCCGCATATTTGAAGCCGATAGAGCTGACTAGTATCGTTTACGTGATCATTTGTGGAACCCTTTTGCTTTTTGTGGGACTGAACGGCTCATGGAAAAATCCTGTGAGTGTTCGCATTTCAGTTCTGGCCGCATCGCTTTGTGCATTGTTGATTGGCAGAATTTATTTAAAAGCAGTTGTAGCGGAAAAAATAACTCAATCGGTAAATTGAATCTCATTTTTAAGAAGTAATTTATGAACTTTTGCACCTGTGTATGTTTAAACATCTTTATTAATTCGAGAAAGTTGATAGTCAGTTTTCATAATTTCTTTAACTGTAGTTTAATGTTGCGGGTACTTTTTTTTGTTTTTTTTTTGCAGGAGACGCAATTGATGAATCATCTTGTTGAAAGTTGTGTGAATTCGAAAAGTATTATCGGTGATTCCACTTTGCTACAGGTTGGTTTGCTACAGACCTTTTGGCATCTCTAATCACTAGCAGTCGTAACTAATGATAACTTTATCAATTTTTAGTGTAAAACCTGCACTAATACTGACTGATAACAGTGATCAGTGAGACTTTACACGCTAAACAATTTAGTGATTTTACTAGCAGTTGATGGTAGTAAAGTTATCAGCAGTTAAAGTTCATAGTGAGATCAAGTTGCTCTGTCAATACAGCACGCTTTAAATATCATGCTAATATGTACCTCGTCTAATTTTCTGTTTGTGCATTCTGTTATAACAAAAACTAATTAAATAGTCATTATTGTTTCAAACAGGTAATATTCACGTACAAAATGATGAGTCAAGATCCCGTTTGCATTAATCTTGGAAACTATGTTAAACTGAGTAAGCAGCTATTCTTGCAGGTAACCAAAATCTAAAAGTTTTTCTTCGGATTGAGGCTTTTGTTATAAATAGCTTTTTTAACAATGTACATACCTATATATAATCTGTCACTTGTTTCTTCTTTTAGGTATTTAGTCAAGTGGTCACCTACTTGATCGTGCTCATGCAATTTTTTAACTCCAACTGAGTTTTTCCAGAAACTATTTTACAGCAGTCATCCGTTTTTTGCACCGAATTTAATTAACCATCTCGAAGAAAGCCTAATATTTCGTGTCATCTCTAAAATGAATAAATTTTGGTTTTAAGCTTTAAATTAAAATAATTTACCATCTTTGATTAAACTTTATGGTTTAACAAACTTTAGGGGACCGTTTGTTATCTTTTTTCTACCGTTCATCAAAGCAGGTAGCATACTGTAGTCGAGTTTTCAGTCTCCTTCAAAGCTACGATAATCTTTTAAGCTGACATTATTACGTTTCTAATAGTTTAATTTGCTGTCAATGCACAATTTAAGCTTTTTAGCTCATCTCCCCTTTAGCTTGGATGAAATAATGATCTTATTTTACTGCGTCACCTACTGTAATCCTATAATTCGGCAGTGCGCACAGGTGCTGCATTATTATGAAATTAGGATTAGGATGGCCTTTGTCCACGCAACATTTCTGCACACCTGATAGAAAACAATAGGCATCGATGTATTGTTTGATTATAGCATGATAGCATCTATGAATCCTAGTGATAATACTTTTATTATCGTGTAGTAAATTTCTGTGCACATGTAGGTACCTACAAATTGGTTAATGATAATATACAATTATAGATTAGATTATTTTCAAGTGCAATCAAAGACATGCCTATACGTGGGAGAACATTTCACTATAAAATCGACTGGCGAACTTTGAATCTTTCAATCCAGCCAGTAGCAGCCGAAAAAATATAATTCACTAGAAAATTCTTCGTAAATTGTGTACAAGCGTGTAGCAAGTGTTAAGCTGGAATTTTCTTTACTTAAATCATGAATAACCAAACATTGAAGAGGCATTCATTCTATCGAAAACCGGGAATTTGTCATCGCTTCAAAGATAAAGTTGTAGCTGCCCTCATCTCAATAATTTTTACGTGCAACTTTCTAATTCTGCCAGTGGTAGTCGGCGTCACTCTGGCTGGACGATTTATTTTGGGCACTGTTGCTAAACTAGTTATTCCGGAGCGGAAGATTTTAATAAAAGGATCAAATATAGTGTAAATATTTGAAGGTCAGATTGTACATTATCCCTTTTTGGATTCCAATTTCAATTTGTTAAAGTAAGTACTTAATGAAATTGCATTATAATTATTTAAATTTTATAGATTTCATCGAAGCAGACGCCTTTTTCAAGTTCTGAAATATTCTCGTGCAACATTACATCTCGGCATCGTCGTTAACTACTGCATACTGATTCAACCCTGTAATTAGTTATAGTTACCGCATCGAGATCGGTCGGCCCACATCGGAAAGAATACGATCTGCTTCCGCAATGTCAAAGTCTGAAATTAAAATTAAAAGCTTAGTCAAACAACCAATAAATTAATATTGCAAAAGCAATACACCTAGTAATGATTTAGTAGTTAAGCAGGGTTCTATTTGAACGAGAGTTATTTTTGTTATTTCAGTAGTGATTATGTTCGGTAATAAAATAATGTAATAACATCTAAAATAAATTAATAATGTACCTCCTAATAGTATTGAATAATAATTATTAAAAACTAATTACAACTTGTGTTACAGATAATTACCTTTGTACTTCTTGTCAAACTTACACTTAAGTTAAAGTGATTCTTACAAAACAATACTTGTATCTGATTTCAGCTTAAAAATCTAACCATTACATACATTATCCAATGATGATGATGACAGAAAATAACTGACAGAAGCATGTGTTCTATTCATAATTTTCACTCACTTCGAGGTCAGTTGCATCAAAACAATGATATACATCACGATTTGACTGAATATCTGCAAAGTAAACAAGAGATTAGCATATTTGGAAAATTACAAGTTGAACACAATCCACAATTGATTAAATAGATACTTACGCATTTAATATGAATTGATAAATTCGACCAGATAGATACATACAAATACTGATACATTGTAAAATTCATAGCTTACAGTGAGAGTGAGTTTTTTGTTAAAGGTAACGTAATTTCCCAGGGATATTATAGATGGATTAAGTAGTATCATATCGTGAATGCACTTGGCCTAAAATAGTTAATAGTTATATGTAATCTTAATGAGCTTAATACCTAAAAGTTTAATACACAGCAATTTGTATACTATAATAAATACATATCAAGCCCATATGTTCATACTTTACCTCAGAGGCCACAAGGGGGTCCAAGTTTAAACTAGTAAGGTGAGATGAAACCATCATTTCAGCTATTTCCTTCTCCTATAAAAAAAACATGCAAACGCCTTAGCAATCATAATCATTTATTCAATCATAACTATTTATTAAACACCACGAAAAGATAGCTATAGAAATGCATGATGCTATAAGAATTCTGGAGAAAACACTTTTCTTATGCAGGCAATAGTAAGACGTGTATTCCTTTAATTTGCCCGCTATTCTAGTCCTGTGAATTCTCCAGAGTTCTTAGAGCATCTTGGATATTATAAGAATTTATTGACCCGATTGAGTTATTACATTGTCTGTAATCTGATCGGCCATGGCCGCCTTCGTAAATAGTTTTGCAGTGATCCAGAATGTGTAAACAGCAATAACAAATATAACTTTATGGGAATTTGGTCCATTGTGATCTCCATTAAGCAAGATGTACAATTCGAGTGTGAGGGTGGCAAAGGTTGAAGCAAGTTGCAGAAGTTCTGTCTTTGTTTGAAGTTTTCCTAGTAACCGACACTGGCTTCTCAATAATTCGATTAGACTTCTGCAAGATCGAAGCTGTATGGGATCAAGACACCCAGCACTTCCTGTGATACTGTTGGACAGTTCCAATTTCACCTGCAAATATTCAACTAGTTGAATGTTTCACGCTAAAGGAGTTCAATGTTATCAATTACATACAACATTTACTAAAAGGGACGTAAATAATCAACAAAATTTTACCTGGTGAAATGCATGAGCCATGACTTTGTACATAAAAACCGTTTTGATCAGGTCAAACACAGGATAAATGACAAAGTGGAGAGAGCCAAAAACAACGAACAAGATTTGAATGAAGTCATTATAGTGAATTGATGCATTAACATACATTGACCAAAATATTACTGAAGGTATTCCCATATAAATGAAAAATAATCGATTTCTCCAATTTTTCAAATTAATCATGGTCAGTGGCATTCTCCTTATGTTTTGCAGCTGGTCGTTATTTCCAGGTAGACTTGGATCATCAGTAGTTTCAGTAGCATCGGGGAAAAAAACAGCGAAAAAATTCTCTTCGATGTCATACCAATTGTTGAGAAACTGTGCAAGTAAATGAGAATCCAACCAACTAAATAGGATGGTAGTTACATTTTCCACAGGAAAAATGAACATTAAGAGTCTGGCGATGATCGGAACTGAAATTAGAGATGATGAGACTTCTTCAGGTTGTTCGGCTGTGTTTCCTTCAGTGAACTCAATAAAGTATTCCTTACTTTTCTTGAAGCTGTAAAACAATCAAAAGTTGAAAGTGTATATCAATCATACTGAAACTAATGGTAAGATTTGCAAAGATTAAAACAGACAGTTATTGAGCACAGTTGACAGTACGAAAAAACGAATTGTTAGTCAATTTTTGTAGGGATGCCCAGATACAGTATCTATAGGTCGTAGCTCGTAGGTATACAAAAAAGTGATTTAAGCAAAAACGTGAACAAAAGACCATCAAATTTTTTTTATAAGATTTGCCTGTCACCTGTCACCAGCAAACTGTTGTCGAAATCCGAGCTCTACAACGTATTTAATCCACAGTAAAATGTATAAGGAAGACACGCAGAGGGGGTAAATCGTGTGGGGAGAATTCAGTTTAAAACAGTAGAGCTTCTCGGTCTCTTTTTGCTTCCCATTTTGAATTTGAACCGGCCAGTTTCCAAAGAGACGAAGCACACGTAAAATTACCCGAAACTGCTCCACAACCGACACCAAAACGGGTTTTATTTCGGTGCCAATGTCACTCTCAGTCTCCTCAACACTCTCAACCTCACTACGGCTGTTCAATGGCAGAAAATTCACTTCAAGCTCCTTGTCTTCACAACTTATTTGAATTGGTAACATTCTGATTTCAAATTGAAAATTGTAATTATTATTCAGATAAGCTGTTCTTGTGTAATTTAAAAAAATACGTCAATAAGTAAATACTAATCAAATGGTGGCCATAAATCATAAAAGCTACAAATTAAGCAACAAGTATGAAGTAAGAAACGAAGTTAACTGTTTACTGTTTTATTAGATGCTTAGATTTGCATTGCAGCTTTCGCTATTTCATATTACCCACTAATAATCTGCAACCTTGAGTTAAAGGCTTACAAACATCTGTTCAATCGAAGCAAGTTTTATTGATTGCGTCAACGGGCACATTTACATTACATTTACGGACTTGTTTACAAAGGGTGTAACAA
The DNA here is from genome assembly GCA_034695205.1 of Dicyrtoma fusca. NCBI lineage: Eukaryota > Metazoa > Arthropoda > Collembola > Symphypleona > Dicyrtomidae > Dicyrtoma > Dicyrtoma fusca. Next base: position 15,235 of record JAQFZC010001200.1, read on the forward strand.
TTATTTCGGAAAAATATTGTAGGCGGTAGATATAGATACCTGGGTACATTTATGTCAATTTATGTGTACACCATATGGATGAGAGAGAAACTAATTTGGTTTTTAGTCAATTAATTTTGTAGTTCAAGTTAGAAACGTTTGCCATTGAGAAGAGTTTATTATCCTCTAAATATATATTCGATGGTTACGTAAATTAAATAAATAAATTAGCTAAAAAATAATCATTACGGCAACATTACTTTCCTCATTACATAAACTTAGCATTCTTTCTTCTCCAAAACATTACAGCGAATGTTGAATGTTCCGCAAATTAAATTATTAGATAAGCTAGCTGCAGCTGAAGATTTTTTACGATGAATATTTCACACTGTTGTGATAATTAGCACGACTGTAGTAAATATGTGCATGCATAACTAATTGGATGAATGTATTTACAACAGTGAGGTTGAATTATTTTTTATTATTTGTTTTTTTTTACGGAAGTAATGTATCTCGCACGTATTTATATATCGACCGTAACCTATATAAGTATTCAGTTTTGTGCTAGGACATTGTTTAATTACTGATTTGCACATCACATGATTCATGATCGAATTAATTTATTCCGTTTGAAAGCGAGTACCTACATATTTACTCTTACAGACTAATGCACACGGAAAATTACGTAGTCATGTAGTTTTGTAGTTTTGTTTGCGTGTTTTATTTAGCTATTTCTGCCCGTTAATGACACTGTTGACTGTGTCACAGGGCGTTGTTACCCAAAGTTATTCTGCAGAATTGGTTGTGCAGATTACTCAACGTAAATCCATCTGATTTACGGTACGTCGAAACCTTCGCTCTGTAATTACGATGAAACAGTTCTTCATAATAGGCTTCAAAAAGGGACGCAACTAGAAACAACGAATAGCTGGATTACTTTCAATTCCAAAAAATTACTTAAAAATTAGTAAATCTTGTAACATGATTCCCCTGCTGTTTTTACTTGTGTTAGTGGCACACTATTTTTCTCAAGTTAATCTTTCGCCCGCATTCTCTCCACTAAAACAGCAACTGCTTGTGGGTGCCAATCCAGATTCATCGCGCTTCAAGCGTTCGGATTCAAGTTCAACTTCCGTTTCTAGGTTTGTAAATTTATTTAGTATCTGTAATCACAAGGTCAAAGATCATCTTGAATATAAGACTGAACTTTTTATTTAACTATGTTAATTATTGTTAATTTATGAAACAAAATCTAGGTGTAACGACGGACAGCTACAATGGGCGAAGGACGGGCAGTGCTACGCCAAGGCAAGTCAGGGCCCCTGTCCAGATAACATGATGATCATTTCCACCCCCGAAAACAAAAGGGTGGGAAAATGTGTGTGTGCAAATAATAAAACTACAAGTCGAAGGAGATATTTAATCTACAACTCAAAATTCGACCGATGCTATGAAATTTATACTACGGTATGAGTCAGACAAGCATAAAAATCAAAATTTTCGAAATATATTTTAAAAAATGAATAAACTAATTATAAGGTAATCATTTATATTTGCAAACTGCAGGGTCCATGTTCATCGGAAAAGTGGGTGGTGATTAAAAAAGATGGTAAGCCGGCCTGCGAAATTAATCCTTGCGTCAATATTACTGACTCCGTGGACTTTGCCTCACGACAGTTTGTTTCTTACAAAGATGAATGTGTTGAGCTGTACAAGGCATCTCCATTGTGCTCTGCTGCCAATCAAATCATTTCCTTTGCAAAGGATAACGGAAATCCTTTCGCAGTTACTTGTACTAATAAGAGCTCTGATATACAGCTCTTTTCCATTTTTGTCCCCGAAGTCAGTTGCCCAGAAGGTCAAGCCTTAGGCATCGATAATCATTGCTGGGATAAGGTCGACCTTGACTTTGACTAGATTTTACGCTTTAATTTTTCATATTAAATTTTGTTACGTTAACGTAGGTTAATTATATTACTACCCTATAACTTACATCCTTAGATTTGACGAAAATGTAAGTAATTATTATTTTCTTTCTCTCTACGTAATACTGAATATAGTTTGAATAAATTGCAAAACTAGAATTTAACTGTGTGTGATATTTCATTTGAAAAGTGGCAAATCATACCAAGTGGTCTGACTTTCAACTTGTAGCACTTTATGTAATACATTGCAATCGATATATTACGCCAACCTTCCTTAATTAAATTATTATTTGTAGTTCTTTATATGACATACTAGGTGTTAATCATGTAATGATTCTGCGGATGTAATATTAGCTTTATGTTCGGTAGTTAATTGGCGTACTATTGTAAAACTCTAATTTTAATTCCAAGCAGTTGGCGTGTAAACAGTATTTGTCTAGTTACTGACAGCTGAATTTTGAGAAATGCAACTTGAAATTACTAATAATAATAAAATTATTATTATGCAGCCAACTTTATTTGTTCACTAACTTTAAAATAGGTAGTACATCGTACTGCATGGTGCGTTTGGCGCTGTTATATAGTAAGGCAGTTTCTGATGAAGTACACATGTATATACGTAGACGTAAATACAAACTAGAATACAATTGTGAGTGTCAAAAAAGTAAATGAAGTACTAATAGTGCATTTTGTTGGAAACTGTGTTAATTCAATTTTGATTCATTGCGAAGTGGAATAAGGGAGGTACTGTGACGCCTACCCTGCTCTGACTTGCACAGTAATAAATGACACAAATGTGGCTAAGTTGTCTAGGTGATTCTCGCTTGGCTAAGTACTGTCAGTAAATAACAAACCAATAACAATGCCGATGGACAAAATATCGCGGTATATTATTACACGAATAGCAATCCAAAACTTTATTCAATAATAGTAATAAATAATAAACGCAATAGCTAAATTCAAATACCAATCCAGTACACAATATTCAGACGTACTACATTCTATGGGGACAGTGCAGTGTCCTACGTAGAGTCCAATTGACTATTCTCAGCGGCCTGAACTCTGATGAGAGTTGAGACGGCTGGGACCGAAGATGTAAACTCTGGATCAGAGCTTAGGGTTACAATAGATAGGGACAGGGGTAGAGTATACCCAAGGAGAAGATTCGATTGAGTCACAAAGAATCTGTCCCCGAATGACGGGTTGCAGGCCCTTTTATAGTCCCCCATCCCATGCAAAGGATGGGAACTGAGTCGAGTAACTTTTTGGTCATTTTCATTGGCTAATTTATCATAATTGTCAATAATTCAATTCTAATAAAATAAAATAGATCGTAGCAAACTAATTATTAGATTAAGTAATTTCATAAATTCTCTAAACAATGATACAATATTATTACAAATAATAATAAATTGTATCTGCTTAAACCATTCTCTCAGAGCTCCTTAACCATAGAAACAGTGACAAACTAAAGTTCGTCACAGTACCTACATTGTATTTACATATGAGAGTTGATTGTAAATAATACAAAAGAAAGAACCAAATTCTAATGCACATTGCATTGTTTCAATCAATTACTACTCGCATAACTCACTTTTGCAAAATGCAGTTTATTAAACACACATATTGTCTTAGTTACCATATTTACTAGCGTTTTGCCAACGTCGATTTTTCCTATTTTTTCATGTTCAACTTTTATATTTTATTAATTGAAATTTTCAATATTATTGATAGAAACTAAACATACATACCTACAGATACTATCATGGTCATGGTTGATCACCGAATTTGGATTTGGCCAAACGAATTTACAACATATTATTATTTAATCCGATCTAAGCTACCGAGACCGACTAAGTTGTCTTACTCTTTTGTTTTGACCCATAAAACAAACTACAGCTTTGCTTCTGTGTTGACGTGCTATTATATAACACCAGTTCCTCTGATAATTAACCTATTCGGAACGGGCAAACCATGAAAGCAGTATAGTGTTTTAGAAAAAGTGTTTATACTATAAAATAACATTTCAAAAAGTGTCAAAACTAGCAATTATTAATTTTAAAAAATATCAAAACTAGCAACTGGCACTTTCAAAAAGGTAAAAAATAGAAATCAACATTTTAAAAAATGTCAAAACTAGTAATAAGCATTTTCAAAAACAGTCAAAACTAGCAACTGATACTTGCAAAAAGTGTCAAAACTAGTAGGTAGGTAATTAACATTTTTAAAAAAAGTCCAACCTGTAAATTAACATTTTCAAAAAGTGTCAAAATTAGGAATTTACATTTTTAAAAAAGTCCAAACTGGAAATTAACATTTTCAAAAAGTCAAAACTGGAAATTAACATTTTTAAAAAGTGTCCAAACCTCCAAAGTAGAAATTAACATTTTCAAAAAAAGTCAAAACTAGGAATTAACATTTTCAAAAAGTGTCCAAACCAGAAATTAACATTTTCAAAAAGTGCCAAAACTAGTAATTAACATTTTTAAAAAAAAGTCCAAACTGGAAATTAACATTTTCAAAACGTGGCAAAAGTAGGAATTAACATTGTCAAAAAGTGTCAAAGCTATAGTACTTGATATTGCCATTTTGAAAAGGTTAATATAGAGTTTCTGTAGAAGCAAAAAAAGACGGACCAAAAAGTGCTTGCAAAACCAAATGAGCACTACCTTTATAGACGATTCTACTAAAACTGCAAGTGACGTGGACCAAACAAAGCTAAAGCCATCCCATCAAAGATTTATTACTAAAACGTGTATTGTTCGTCTATTTGTAGGCTATCTAATAATTTTTGGATTCATTGCAATTTACTTGGACTATAAATGCTCCTGCAATACTAGTAACTTCCATATCTGTGTCTTATTAGATGGCGTACGTGCCAAGTTTAGCCCTATTAAGATTTTAAATGGAACAAATCTAACTTTGTTTCCGACAGAAAATGACACGTTATGGCTAAAGCTCAAATCATTACCAGCTTCCGTGGATGACAAGTTATTTCAATCAAAAATGACCTGTATAGTTTACCTACTTACTTTAAATCCGTTTCATCCAGAAATTGTAAAATACTTCAAAACTCCAAAGCATGTCCCCTGTGCCGATAAAAACCATCCATTGCTATTCAGGACAGACCTCAAGTCATCTTTGATTCAAGTTGAGAATCCCCAAAACTATGGGTACTACAACTGCTGCCACAAGTCGTTTGAGCGACGGAACTAATCCGATGATCATGTGGAATAAGTCAGTAATACTTTTTAAATACATTTTAAAAACAAATTATATTTTAAAGCTTTCAAACTTATTAAATAACTTGCACAAGTCCGACAAATTGGGTGGTCAAGAATTTTGCGAAATTGAATCTGTCTAACAAATACAAATTGTATTGTATACTGTTAAAATAGATTTGTGGTAACTATTTTGACGCGATATCATTGTTTCCATTTTTGGTTGATACAATATACAAAATGTAGCTATATAGCCTAAAACATTTTTTGTTTTTTTTTCTATTCAATTGCTAAACGCGAAATCGATGTTTTACGAATAGCACAAATACAGTAGTTGACTTTAGCCAGTTATAATGATATAATTTAGAATTAAAAATTAGCTTCAACAATACTTTGTGTGCATTATTATAAAGGTCCCTAATAAAACAAGGGTGCTTACGAGGGAACTATATGAGTCGTTCACGAGTGATTCATTTGATATTTTTTTTTTTTGAAAAGAGCATTTAAAAAAACCTAAAATGGCTTAAGAACATGATGTCAATGGGCACTTTCGTCCACCGACTTATATTTTCAAAGCGCGCGTCCCTACTGCACGAAAGCAGTGCAATTCAATGGCGGTCGACAACTCACAAGTAGGCTTCACGCTCAATCGACTCAATCCTGATTTAACCGATTATTTTTCTCGTAGTAGACATTGGCTTCCCTATCACTAGTAGCTATAAACTTGGTGCCACTTATCGGTTATTTACGAAAAAATAAATATTTTATCTTTGGTTTGGTCAGTCGTGACAAATCAAATGGGATTTAACATGCAGTTTTTCCACCAACCAAGGGAAAATTTTTAAAAATGGTTCAAAAAAGTCCCGCTTAATACATAGGATTATTTCGGAAATCATTTTTTCTACATGAAATATGTAGTTTTGCGACTGCTATAGTGTGCATCCGTATCTTGTTTCGCTTAAACGACGAGGAACCATGATGCTGCTGAAAACGGCTGGGACCGGGGAGGGTAATGGTTATGCTATATGTATTTTAATTAGGGTATCACAATTACCACCCGCATCCTAACTGTGGCACCTCTTGATTCTATTACGTTATTTGCATTTATGATTTTGTATTCTGTTGATTAGTACTGTGATTTCGCATTTTTTTAACGGCCGGTACTTGGAATACATAATATTGTTTTCAATGCCAGGTGTTGCAGTTGGAAAGTTGCCGACGTCATGACTTCATATTATATAATAATATTGAATTGTTTAATTTTAAAGATGGAAATGCTACTTATTTTTCCTTCGTTTATTTTCAAAAATGTTATGAATTTATCAGTGAATCGCAATAATTATTGTAATGACACTAACTAGTGAAGCTGAACTGTGAGCCAATTCAGTGAAGAAAAAAGACTAACTAATTAGATGCGTACAGGCAAGCAATGAGATAACACTGAGAAATCTCTGTACTACTATAATAGCCTATTGCAGTGTATTGTATTTTTGATGAATATTATACAATTTGCCAATTAATGAAAATACCACGTTAAAGTACCTTTATAAATAAATACTTACGCATTCTCAATCGTTTTAAAACTGCCACTTGGAACAGCGCTAGCTGTTCCACCAGGTATTTAGAGTTCAGTTTTTTTGAAAGCCGGGTAATTGCAACTGCAATTGCCCTTGGGTTGCAATTGTGATTTTGTAAAGATGATAGTTGTGAGTTTCTTTTTCTGAAAGGCAGGTAATTGTGATCCCGTTTAAAATGGGTAATTGTGATATCGCGTATAGCATTTAATTGTGATATCTCGATATATTTTCGAAAAAAAATATATCGAGTGAATCATCCGTGAACGACTCATATAGTTCCCTCGTTAGTTGTACCAAATATGTAAATAAATGTGTGCAACAGTCCAAATATGCGACTGTAACCTAAGCATTCAGTTTAGTGCTCGGACCTTGTTTACATACTGATTTGCACATCATATGTATGATTCATAATCGAATTAATATATTCCGTGTGAAAGCAAGTACCTACATATTGACTAATGCACACAGACAATTACGCAGGCACGTAGTTTTGTAGTTTTGTTTGCATGTTCTATTTAGCTATTTCTGCCCATTAATGACGCTGTTGACTGTGTCACAGGGCGTTGTTACCTAAAATTATTCTGCAGAATTGGTTGCGCAGATTGCTCTAAGTAAAATGTACCTGATTTTTGTCAATACCTTTGCTCTGTATTTACGGCGAAACAGTTCTTCATAATAGGATTCAAAAAGGGACGCAACTATAAACATCAAACAGCTGGATTACTTTCAGTTCTAAAGATTTAGGTATAAATTAATAAATCTCATAACATGATTCCCCTGCTGTTTTTACTTGTGTTAGTGGCACAATATTTTTCTCAAGTTAATCTTTCGCCTGCATTCTCTCCATCAAAACAGCAACTGCTTGTGGGTGTCAATCCAGATTCACCTCGCTTCAAGCGTTCGGATTCTGGTTCAATTCCCGCTTCTAGGTTTGTTAATTTAGTAATTTAATTTAGCATCTGTAATAAATTGGTCAAAGGTCAATTTAAAAATAAGATTTAACTTTTTATGTATATAATTATGTTAATGAAACAAAACTCAGGTGTGGCTACGGACAGCTTCAATGGGCGAAGGACGGGCAGTGTTACGTCATGGCAAGTCAGGGCCCCTGTCCAACTAACATGATCATCATTTCCACCCCCGAAGACATAAGTGTGGGAAAATGTGTCTGTGCAAATATTAAAACTATAAGTCAACGGAGATATTTAATCTACAACTCAAAATTCGACCAGTGCTATGAAATTTATACTACGGTATCAGACAAGCATACAAATTAAAATGTTGAATATATATTTGGAAAAATGAATAAACTAATTATAATTTAATCATATATATTTGCAAATTACAGGGTCCTTGTTCATCGGACAAGTGGGTAGTGATTAAAGATGGCAAGCCGGCCTGTGGAATTAATCCTTGCGTCTACTTTACTTACTACGTCGACTTTGCCTCACGACAGTTTGTTTCCTACAACGATGAATGCGTTGAGCTGTACAAGGCATCTCCATTGTGCTCTGCCAATCAAATCATTTCCTTTGCAAAGGTTAATGGAAACCCTTTCACAGTTACTTGTGCGAGTACGAGCTCTTTTGTACAGCCCCTTGCCATTGGCGTCCCCGACGTCAGTTGCCCAGAAGGTCAAGCCATGGGCATCGATAATCATTGCTGGGATGTTGTCGAATTTGACTTTGACTAGATTTTACTGTGTAATTCGTTTTACTAAATTGTGTAACTTTGATGTAGGTTAATTTAACTACTCTGTACTAGTAATTTTAACCTTAAGCACTGTAATAAATTGCACTCGATTTATTACGCCAATCTTCATTGATAAAATTATAATAATAATTTGTAGTTCTCTATATGACATAGTATTTACGTGTTAATAATTTAATGATTCTGCCGATTAAATGTAATATTATTTTGTGTTAAGTTCGGGAGTTTAATGGCAATGGCGTACCATTGTAAAACTAATTTTAATTCCAAGCAGTAAGTGCGTTAACAGCATTTATGTTTACACGTGCTGATTGCTGAATATTGAAAAATAAAGTCATTTATTAGAGCTCCGATCGGTCCGGTACGGTACGGGAAATGGCCTTTCCCGTACCGTACCGACGTAATTCTTTCCCGTACCGACTTTTTGGGAACTGAAAACTCATTTTCCTTTCCCGTTCCGTACCGATTTTCCCGGGAAATTCCGGATCAAAATCTCAAACATTTTGAACGCGTCGAATTTAAAGTACACAATATTTGATATCTAGCACGAGTAATTTTGACAACTAAAATTAATATTTTCATAGATTTTGAATCATGTGAGGATCTATACAAATATTTTAAGTATTTGTAAACTTTGTTGTAAAAATTGTTTAACATTGTATGGCGGGTCTGTGAAGGTCGTATGTGAATTGAATTGAATAGTCCAAAAATAGAAATCAGAAAATAGTTGTCATATTTATACTAAACTTTCTATCCTAAAACGCTCATGAAGCGTATTTACGCTACTACTAATTGTAAGCTAGAAGTTGGTAAAATAACATGCCTAATATCAAATTATTTATTTTGAAATCACACGGCTTGAAATATAACAGATTCCAATCCTTAATAACCACATGGTACAGAAGTTTAACACTAAAAACTTAGAAATGCTTCTGTTGGAGCTTATTTGGTTTAATTTTAAGCTTTTAATTTTATCCAAATGTATTGGAAAGACATCTTAGCATCAATATAAATCTATTGCTAAAAATATAATTACAAATTGTGCGACTGGCCAACCATACTTAAACTAACGTCACTGGATAAATCATGAATGTTGTTTTCTTAACACTAGTTATAAGTAGCAATGGAGTCAGGCATCAAGTGATTATGATTTAATAGTTAGATATCCATAGATACGAAGGATTTTTTGAAAGACCTGTCGTAACGCTATTCCGGAAAAAACCAAAAAATTACGTGAAAATACACTATTTGAGTTTCCATTCAAGTTGGAAAATAAAACAAAATACATGACTTGATTATTGAGTGTAGAGTGCAAGTAAATGGGTTAAAAAAGCAGTTATAACTTTATCGGGAATTCCCGGGAAAACTCAATTTTCCTATCTTCGGGAAATCGTATTTTCCGTACCGTACCGTTTTCCGTACCGAAGTTTCGGGAAACAAAATTGCTTTCCCGTACCTTACCGTTTCCAGTACCGGTGGGGAAAGTCGGGAAATTCCCGTACCGATCGGAACTCTACCATTTATGTAGACAGGACCTTCACCTTGGAAATCCTCATTGGACAATTGAAAATGTAGATATTGCTTTTATGAAGATACGACTTAATTAGGTATATTCCATCAATTTTAATGTACACGAGATCATATTGAAAATGGGAAGAATTTTTATGGTTAGTTGTTGGAGCTTATGGTAATTTTCTGCAACAGTTCGCATATTTGTAAAAATCCTCTTGAAAAATGCCGAATTTTCTTCATCCGTTGAAACTTGAGTTCTTGTAGGTATCCTAAAAATACACAAACCAAGTCTTTATTTCCAAACATAAAAACGAAGATGTTTAAATTAAATTTTTAGACCTTAAATTGGATTTTTGATGAATGTACTACTAGTATGCTTAACCTAATCGGACCGGGAAAACCATGAAGTGGCTAACAATTATTGTTTTTACTACAAATAAACATGTTCAAAAAAAGCAAAAAACAATTTCAATATTTTCAAGACGATCCAAACTAGTAATTGACATTTTCAAAAAGGTCAAAAGTTTTATATCAAATATAAAACTTTTTGAGAGGTATTTTTTAGTTTTGACTCCAAACTAAAAAATACTTCTCAAAAAGGTGTAAAACAAAGAATTAACACTTTCAAAAAGATAAAAACTAGAAATTAACATTTTAAAAAAGGTGTAATACTAGAAATCATCGTTTTAAAAAAGGTGTCAAAGCTATGTATGTATTGCTGTTTCGAAAAGGTTAACAGTCTTAACTAACAAGCATAAATCCCCATAAACAAAACAGTTGAGCAAGGCGGAATCGTTTGCTCCAAAAGCCAAATCTAGTTGCCACAGATAACATTAGTCATCAAATGTACCCAATAAACAATAAGCTATGGATTGAGATTTACAAAGCGCGAGTTTGAAGTTTCGCCTCTGCCCACCTCTACACACTTTCGTACCAATTCCATTCGAAAAACCGCAGTCCACTTACAAGGATTTCATCGTTCCGGACGAATGGAAAATACAGCACCAAGAGCTAGACACTGAGACCCAGACGGGCTGCGACTGCGTGAATGAAGAGAAGGATCCTGTCTCTTCTGACTGTGATTGGGCAGAAAACGAAATCCACAACAAAGGCAACAAAATTGGAGGTCCTATCCAAGTGAACATATTTTCCAATAATGTTATAAATATAAATTGTAACTTGTGGCCCAAAGGAATTAAAAAACTGATAAATAAAATTTTCAAGTAAATATAATCTCGTGATTCCTCTTCGACACCGCAGTGATGAGTTTTTCTGTAAATGCCACCTCGTTGAAAATATTGATAAAAAATCGTGGTTCTTGTAGCAATGGTACTTTCTAGTTTTAGCCTTTTGAAATTGTCACTTATGTACTAGGTAGTTTAGATCTTTTTGAAAATACTAGAAGTTACTGGGTTTGTTCTTTTTTAAAACTTTTTTCTCACTAGCAGTCTGTCAAAGAGCTCATAGTTTAATTAAATTGAACGATCATGGTTAGAATGAAAATTAGCTGGTTTCATATGTAAAATAAAAAGCTCAGTTATTAAACATATTCAGCCTGAATAAAAAGATAATTAGCCCATCAAACATTTTTAAAACCAAGCTACACAGTAAATGTGATGACGAATGAAATGGGACGAAAACAAAGCAAAAGCGAGGAAAATGACCTTTTTCTCCAATTCATTCTAACCCGTATTTCACCTTTTTTCAGTATTTTCGCTTCCCATAGCTTGTGTACTAATAATGTGCTGAGTGGGTTGAAAAATAAAGTTGAAGTCTTTAACTCTTTTTTTAATTCATTTCCACAACGATTAGATTGGGAGAAGAACAACATGTTAACTGAGATCATAAATCTTATTAATTTTTAAAAATCGACCTTGTTTTAGGTTTTTGTCTTTAACATTTTTATTTTAAAACTGATTTTCAAACTGACTGCTGAGCTAGATCTGTAATAACATTACCTACAAAATATACATGACATGACGGCGCTACTATGCTACTTTAGGCTGCGGATGGGGGAACGGGGTTCAATGGTTAAGTGCCACTATGTACAAGTGTTTTTAAAGCTCCAGCTAGCGTTTTTAAAACACCACATTTAATTTAAATTTTTTCACATTTTAAAACTCTTAGAGTTTAACTCTAATTATTATTTAACTATTTGCACAGCCAGAAAAAAATCCGTAATAATAAAAATATTATTTGTGGTAGTTCAAGCCTATAATAATAATAACCACCAGGCATGTGAAGCTTTTTATGAACATGTAGGACCACCATTGCATTGTGACAAGGACGCTTACCGTAAGTTGGGCTTGCCAACAGAATTTACTGGATTCGGCTCCTCAAACGACGGCGGTAGTGATGACAAAAAAGTTAAGTGGTTTTATTATTTTTAAAAGAAAATTTTATTAATCAGTTTTCTAATTGATTTGGGACAGATGTTGTAATTTATAATATTATTAGACAAAAAATTAATTTGCATAGGTCTGCCGATGAATCTGAAGATGTTCCACTTTGCGTGGCAGGCCCTGAACCAATACCAGCTCCGTGTGACTGTCCATGCTCATGCGCATCGGAGTGTTCCACCCACTCGGGCACCGGTAAGGCTTCTACTGCCCAAACTGTCTACTCGTTATTGCAAAGATTGTGTTCAATTTAATTACAACTTTTGAAAAGCGGCAAAGTCAGCAACAATCATATTCCAAATTCCATCGAAAGATGCAAACTGACACGCATTTATTTGCTTAAGTGCAAAGTAAAGTAAATCCAGAAAGCTAGAAAAATTTCATTTTTACAGCCCATAACAACGAGAGCTACTTGTGTTTTGAGATCCAATTTTTTGCGTGTTTAAAAAAGTGTAAATCGAGGTTCACAGGCTTTAAAAAAGTGTAAATCAATGTTTTGCATGGTTTGAAAAAGTGCAAATCAATGCTTTGCATGTTTTGAAAAAGTGTAAATCCATTTTTTGCATAGTTTGAAAAAGTGTAAAAACATGTGTTCAATGGCTTACATAAAGTGAAAATCGAGGCTTTGCATGTTTAATTAAAGAGAAAATCAAGATTTTGCAACGTTTAAGAAGGCCAAATCCAGGATTCGTACGTTTTTACAATGTGAAAATTAAGGTTTTGCATTGTTCAAAAAGTGCAAATCAAGGCGTTGCGTGGTTTGAAAAGTGAAAATTCCCTTTTTAAGTTGTTTGAAAAAGTGTAAAAATTAGTTTTGCACAGTGCTAAAATTAAGGTGTAATGAAAATGTAAAGAAAACTAGGAAACTTTGCGTGCCCTTCTTGAGATTTTATGGATACGCGTCGTTTTCATCTTAACATTTTCAAGGCATCGTCACTTTGCTTATATTTTGCATCTAAATTAGCGATAGATTTTTTTGATTTTGCCTTCTAAACTTTAAGGCTTACCATGTCATGTGGAAGGTGACGATCGTGGAGATGACGAACAAATTTCAATAGACGGGATTCCGGACTGCGGTGGCTGCGGCATATGCTCGGATGAGCCGACGCGACAGATTTTCAGCAAAAAAAACGCAGCTCTTAGTGGCAGAGGGCACCCATGAGAATCAACTACGTAAGAAAGAGCTCAAGTTTTGCAAAGATTAAAAAATGTGTGGCTATCAAAGACCACATCCAAGGTTCAATGCAGGCTAAAGGAGTTTCAGGAGAAGCAGAAGTACCATCTCAAGAAAAAGTGTAAAACTGCATCAAAAGGAAAGTGGCGGAAAGAGGCTTGCTATTCAAAGAGAGCTGGAAACCTGTCGGTCACAAATTGCAGAGTCCCATAGACACATTTGAAGTTTATAAGGAAAAGTAACGGAGGGTTCTGACGGGGGGGAATGAAGACGGTAAGTGCTAAAGTCCAAGTCAAGGTCGAGGGCAAGGTCACTATGAGGGTAACTGTCAACCTAGCCTAGCTCAACAGCCACACTTACTGGGCCAAGATCGAAAAAATATTGAGTTTATAAATATTACTGCATAATATTTAACCCTCATTCGTTAAAAAAATAATAAAATACGTTTCCGATTAATGTTGTTCATTGCAGAATTATGGAAAACCCTAGGAAATAAAGAAAACGGTTCTAGAAGAAGCAAATTGACAACAAACAAATGCAATGTTGAGTTTAAATATCAAGAAAAACGAAGAAGTTAAAATCACACAACTTTTAACATAATATGAAATTGAAAAACCATTCAAAAGTAAAATTCGTAATGATGTAAAGGCTAGACGGAGAGTCAGACACTCTTGGCTGGTTGGATTCAGTCCAACCGCCAAAAGCAAGCCGAGGATCAAAGAGATCGAGGCAGTTGTGTCGTAAGCAGAGAGGAAAAGGGAACAGCGACGTCACAGGCCAGTACAAGGTGGAAACGTCAGTAGAGCCAGTAGTGCCGGTGTAATTTATTATTATTCATACGCAGCAGTGCTGTCGTACAAAAAGTCTATGTAAATAATTGTGCTTGAAGAGTGGGTTTGGGAAATGACAAAGGACTTTTGTCATTATCAGTGTTTAGTTTGTAGGTCAGATATAAATAAATTGAGTGGGAAATAAGACCAAGAAAGTGATTAGTGATCAAGTATAAGGATTGGTGAACGGAGCCAGGTGAAGGCGGAGAGACCGATTGTCTGTGGGGATTATCGACTCATCGACACCGACAAGAATTCAGTTCCATCTGTAAGACTGAAGAGTTTAAACCATCGTTTGAGCCTGTTACAGAGCAAACTCATTTTCCCAATTCCCATTCATCTATTTTCTATTTCATTAGTAGTTCATTTATTACTAATTTTCCGAAATACTGTTTACAATAAAAATACTAATATCAGATGCCTATCAATCTAGGATCGTTTTGCTCAGGAAGACATTTTTGAAAATGACGAGCTCCAGTTTTGGCCTTTTTAAAACTGGCAGTGTCATGTTCAGACAGTTTTAGATAAAGTCGACATGTTTGAAAATAATAATCTCTAGTTGTAACATTTTCGAATAAAACTGCCTTTAATTTTGACTTTTTTGATTACGGCGATCTTTAGTTTTGACCCTTTTGCAAATCGATAATCCTTAGTTGTAAAGTTTTTAGAAACGATAATGCTCAATATTGAACTTTTTAAAAACGATCGTCTCCAGCTTTGGCATTTAAAACATGGTAACATTTTGTTTTGACCTTTTTGAAAATGAAACCTTCTTTTGGCTTTCTTGAAAATTTTAGTCTAGTTTTGACCATTTGAAAATGAATAGTTTTGAACTTTTTGAACAGCAAAATCTGTAGTTTTGATATTTCAAAGATGATAGTCCCTGTTTTAAGATCTTGTAAGATTATAATCTCTAGGATTTACCTTTTTAAGAATGATAATATGTCTAGCTTTGATCATTTTGAAAATATTACTCTCTATTGTTTTACATTTCCAAAAATAACAAAATCTACTTTTGATTATTTTAAAATTGAAAATGTCTGCTTTTCACCCACCTTAAAATTGTTATCTCTAGTTTTGATCATTTTAAAATTAAAGTGACGGTTTTTGACGTTAATAAAAACCGTAACTTCTTATTTTGGCAATTTTAAAAATAGTAGTTTCTAGCTTTTGAACTTCTGTGAAACATGCTTTCTAGTTTTAGCTATTTTGAAAACAAGCCTTTGACAATCTAAGTTTAAATTCCTTTTAAAGCAATACCTTCTAGTTTTGGCCTATTTATTTAACAATCCGATAATCTACTCTTTTGACAGTTTTGGTAATACGAATACGTTTTTGTACGTCTCAAAAATTAAAATCTATGTGTAAACTTTTGGGAAAAATTAAACTGTAGTGTTGACGTCTTAAAAAAGGCGAAGTATCGTTTTGACGTTTTTGAAAATGAAAGTCTCAAGGTTTGACAATTCTAAAATTGACAATTTTAGGTTTTGGATATTTTTAAAATAGTAATTCGCTGTAATGATCTGAGCACTCAAAGTGCTGTGAGAAGTCAAAAGCCCAGCATTCTTCCCACCAATACTAATTTAAAATTTTATGGTCATAAGATAACTTTAAATTAGTTTTCTAACCAAGCATCGATTACAAACACGCTAGAAAATAATTATTAATTCTTGAACTCGGTTCAGTGGACAAAGAATCACTTGCATGAAACAAAATATTTACTATCATTTAGGTCGTAAAGTACCATGAATCCTGAGGTTTTGACCACAGAATTAAAGTTGTAAATCAAATAAATGCGAAAAATAAGCTGTTTTGTATAAGTCAATTCAAATAAGGAACCAGTAGAGCACGGGATTTATAAAATATACCTATAAGCCTATAATGATCGATGAAAACAATAGAACACAAATAAAAATTGTTTCATTTACTAGTAAAAGATAAATCCCATAAATACTTGCCCTTTTTGAGAGTGAATAAAATTATATTAAAAATATTGTAGTTGTTTATGTTTATATAATCAGCCTATCCGTTATCCGCTACCTATTGAATTGCATTGCTGGCTCCATCTTTACGACGGACGCTCGACCCTCCATCAAGGGCGTATCTGAGGCTAGATTTCGGGGGGTGCACAAAACGTGATTGACTTAGTTATTAACAAAATCTTATGGTACAAAATTAGTCACACGTGCCTTTTTCATTGCAGAAAGATTAATAACTTCTTCAATGTTGCTAATTATTTCTTTGTTAATGTTAAGAAGCGGTAATCCTACTACCTAGTTTGTCTTAAGATAATTCTTTAAGCGTTTCAAAGTTAAGAATATCCTCTCTAAAATATAAATATGTTTAAAAAATCGCTCTGGTCTACCCTCGGCCTTAGAATTGCGCTTCGAATGAGACCAAATTTGTTTTATTTAGTTAACTGATGCCTGAGAAATTCTGTTGCACTCGACTCGGGGAAGCAAGAATTAATAGTAAGATTTGTTTGCTACCGCGCAATATCACAAAAAGACGTGATTTTGGCCTATTTTTGGCGATTTTTACGTATGGTTGTGACAATGTGATGCCAAAACCGGAAATAAGCCAATCCTTGTCACTGAGTGAGTCTCGTCTTATTGCCACTTTAACGTTAATCACTTAACATGGCATTGAGGGGTGACGATTGACACTGAACGTACTAACATTCCGGGGCACTGATTGTCTCGAACTTCCTTATCTACGAAGAGGGCTGCAAGCCTTTGCAGAAACTTATGAGTTCAGGCTGAGTCTGGTTCCTCGCGGGCCGAGGGTCGTCGGACCCTTCCGGGCGACCCCACGGTGGGGGGTACTGCCTTGGTCCCTGCACTGAGGTGGAGCGACCTCTCTCTTCCTCTCCCTTCTAGGTCACTTCGGTAATCCTCCGTGGGTCAATCCCACGAGTTGGGCTGTCTATCACGGCACCCCACACGTCTGCGTAGGAGCCGGGTTAAATCCACTTCTCTCCTTCACCGACCCAGGTCGATGGAGGCGACTGCACTACCGCAACGCTTGTTGTCTATCACAAATCTCTACTAGCCGGAGGGAGAGCCGGGTCAGGCCTCCTTCCTTCCGCCGTTTCTCTGGACACGGGGATTGAATGCAAGGTTACGATGCTTATTGGCCTTCGACTAATTCGGATGAATATGGAGGATGCGTCGACACAAAAACTTTACAATTCCGGAATGTCACAGTTGTTATTTCACACAGAATTTGGACACGTTTATTTAATGAGTCTCAATAGGCCAAATTCATAAATTACATTTGATTCCGATTTTGTAATTTCTTAGAAGGAATACACTGAATAATGGAACTAGGGCAGACCGCCCAACTGATGCCAAAAGGGCAATTAAAGTTAACTTTTTACACTAGGGCTGACCGCCCAAC
>JAQFZC010001201.1:0-32953 GCA_034695205.1 Dicyrtoma fusca
GTTAACTCACGAAAAGGAAATAATTGTCAGCAAGAAAGTTATTGTGAATTCCGGGCTTATAATTATATTTTTGTGTTTTGCCTCTAAAATTAGTTGTTGGCACCAGAATCTTAATGAATATCGTTTACAACAGTTATTCCTGTTAGCACCAACGTAACACCGCGTTTACAAAGTTTAGTAGCACCATGTTTGCAAATGTGCCACAGTGTGTACAAAGACAGTTGTAGTGTTTACAAAGAGTAGAGATGTTGTTTACAAGTTCATTAGTTTCAGTTGTAACTTCCCAAAGCCCATGTTGACTATAGTGGACGTCCATTGTATAGACCGTGTATGCATAACTACGAGCAACGATCAACTATATCGTGCCGACGCTATGACCTCCGCTGAACTTTGATACAATATATCTGAAAATTGACTTAATACAAATTTTCAAAAATTAATAAAATAATCCTTAAAAGTCGGTAGCAAAATTTTAGGTTGCACCGCGCCGTATTAATGTTCGTGTGTTCGTGCGAACTGTAGGCTTCGTTCTCGACGGAATCGTTTGTTATTGATAATTTTTATTCGACAAGAAATAATTCGAATAAATGTAAATACGACATAATTAGTGATTATACTTCGTTCTTTTTCAGATTGCAAGTGGGATGGCATATTTGGAGGAAAAACAGTTAGTGCATCGTGATTTGGCTGCCAGGAATGTTTTAGTGGGTGATCAAAATATTGCTAAGATTTGCGATTTCGGTTTAGCTCGAGTAATTGTACAAGACGACGAGTATTGCCCTCGTCAAGGTTCAAGGTTCCCAGTGAAATGGACAGCACCAGAAGCAGTTCAGTTTATGTAAGTTTGCTTTCGGGCATACGTTGTCACATGCCTGTTTCATAACCAGTGCAGTGTTGTAAAATAGCAATAATCGTAAATATTTTAAAATATGACAATTAAATAAATTTTCTTATTTACTGACGTAGGCGATTCTCAGTCAAGTCGGACGTTTGGTCTTATGGTATCATGCTGATGGAGTTGTTCACCTACGGACAAGTGCCTTATCCTGGTATGCATCTGTCTCCGCTTACGTATTAAATTTATATGAAATGCATAGCATTTGGTTCAACAGATCCATTTACAGTCTGTGTATGCAAAATTTAAAGTTGCTATATGTACGAATTATCTGTGTTTCTTAGGGATGAACAATCGCGAAGTAATGGACCAGGTTAGTAAGGGCTACAGAATGTTACAGCCAACAACTGGACATGTTTCCGACGCTGTGTACCATATAATGCTTCGCTGTTGGGATGCTGATCCAGACCGAAGACCTACGTTTGAATTCTTGCAACATTTCTTTGAAGATTTTCCCGTTGCGTCTGAGATTCCTTACAGAGAAGTCAAAAACAAACATCATCATTGATAAGCTACAGAGCTGGAAATGGCGCGAATTATTTATTTGTTCTTGTTGTTATACTTGAAATTACCCTTATCTACTGGCTAGTAGTAGGTACATTATTTTATTTTATGCCTTAGTAATCATCAGCGTTTATAGCCATATTCAAGTAAATCTTGGCTAATGATTTTTAAGGATAGACATTAGCGTAGCTTTATACTAATTATATCCCAGTGTTCCATAAAGGTAAATATGCACCTGCAAAACTTTTTATATGATTTGACGTCACAACTTAATAATTCTCAAAACTTTAGCTAATCTTATGTGGCATGTTTAGTGAATTCTTCGGTGTAAATCTTTCTTTATTCTCCTGCCTAATTTTGCAAAGTTTTATTCCGGCAGTTTAGAAGCTGCATTGGAGAAAAAAGAGAGAGTGAAAGCGAGAATGAGTGCTACCATCGTATATGAAACGCTTTACGAAGGCAGAGTCAGAAATGTTTTTCTGTTTTTGAAGAAAGTATGAAAGCCGTCAGGCTTAAAATACTTACAGAATTTAATTAGTTTAAATCATTTTGGCTTGCCAGACAGTTGGAGTTGAATACACCGCTTTCCCCTGAATTTATCGTTTGCTTCTCTTTGCTTTATCTGATAAGACCGTTACAAAAGCGTGTTTAAAGTCGTTTTGTCTGAGGTATATTATCGTTGCATCGATATTGATTAGGAATGGATAAGTGAATCCATTGATCTCTATAACATAGAAAAATGGAATAGGCAGCCAGACAAAATATGCTGCTCTTAACTCTGTATGACTATGACATTCAATATCGGATCGATCAAAAGCGTATCTATCTATATATATTATACAGCGGATAATAGACTCGTAGTTTTAGCTTTGAATTTATTTTTTACTACGTATAATAACTACGCATTTCTTTTGATTTTGTTTACATTGCGTTTTACATTAATTTTATTGTAGGAGTAGTTTTTCTTAAATTATTTGTATTGCCTCCGGCTAGGACATTGGCAAATTAGAAGGAACAAAGCATTGCATTGGTAGGCTTTAGGAATGGATTATGAATATCATGACAGTTCAATATTTTCAAGAGGTAGGCATGGAGGTGGTCAGAAATATTATGCAGATAATAGGAAAGGAGAAAATAATATGCATTATATCCTCCTTTAAATTAACAAAGTGATAATTTAGTGGTTTAAGTTATTTGAGCATCGTTCCTGCGCAACTAGATATATTAGGCTTATTTTTGTAAAAACTGGAGTCATTTGTGTGACAAACTATGTGAGACCGTGAACCGTACCGTGACCGTCTTGTCTAATTACATTATAATAATATATAACAAAGTTGACGGGGGCTGCTACTGGTCTGAAATCTTCTTAAAGTTACAATGACTACAAGTATTTTGAAGAACTGTATAGGCAAATGCCTCCATTAGCTTTCATTTTTGTTTGTTTGTATAGTCATCAATTTTAGTAGTTAGTATGATTACAACATTATTGTTTAGTTATGTGAAAGTTCTGTTTGCATATGTAGCTGCTGCACTGCACTTGTATTTTTGTTTTTTATTGTTGTTTTTCTTCATGTGTTCTCCGGTTCATTCGGCTACTTTGGATCGAAACTCACCACTCGACGAGGAGTGGTGGGGTACTGTTCAAAAACCAAACGTCTGAGCTCTCATCTCATGTTTTGAAATTTCTAAAGAGACCCTCATGCGTGTCTCTTGCGTTAAATGAAGTTTTTACTTTGGATTAATATGTCTAGTGTACAATTATATCATAGAGTATGTAGTTACTATCATCATTATATGTATTAATCTATTGCGGATATACGTGTAGGGATTTAGGCATAATAACATACATAATTAAATGGATTGGTACAGATTGAGAAGGGTTGAGACTGGGAACGGTATGGTTGTCAAAAAGGTAGCCAAAGTATATAGCCAAGAATAGATCTGGTCTGAAGTGAGAAAGACGTAGTAGTTTTTTTCATAGTGGGGGACAGAAATGGGAGTGGACGTGGAGCTACCATAATAAATAATTATATACCTCCATACAGCCTAAAATGGTGAGGTGTGTGTTAACGTAATATAGTAATCACTTGTCGTAAACCCAGTTAAAAGAAGTATAATATAATTAGTTCAATGTTTTAAACTCAAATGTTCCTCGATGTTACCAAAACTTAATCGTAAAATCCTAAATCCCAGTAAAAGAAGTTGTTATGATTGTTTTTGCCTATTTACAATTATAATATTATAATTAGGTATTATTACAATTTCCCTCATTTCCCTTGGCCTCCTACATACTTCCTTTCCGTTTATAATGTCATTCTACAAAGTTGTGTTTAGTTTCGCCCCCCCCCCCCATTCTTCTATAGAGTGATCTTCTGGTCAAGGAAGTATTTCATTAAATGATACTAAATATAATATGATTAAATATTTCTTGAGCTAATCCAGTCAATGCAATAATAGCAGAGTAAAATGATTGTACCGTCAAACAATTTGAGATACTGTAATTATAAATTACGTACGTGTAATTTTTATGTCATTATGTACTAATTATACTATTATCCATTATCGTTCACGTTCACAAGTTTACATCGTTCGTTATGTATGTTATGTAATTTCAAGTTACTTTAGTATTTACAAAATGTCGTTAAATAATCTTAGTTATAAAAGTTATAATATTGTAGTTACCGTATATCTAATAATTGATAGTACTAGCGGATCGCTTCATTTTCAGCTTAATTTAGGTACGTACAATATATGATACATTATTTTGGTTATTTACAATACTATAGAACCATAATAATACTTTAAGGAAACAAAAAAGCAAGTTGAAGAATAAGAGTATTACAGTTGTGTAATTCCACATTGTAACTATTCGCATAATAAAAAGTGAAATGAGTGTAACTATAATCTATAAACTAGAAGCGAAAATTCGAAAAAACTATAAAAAATATAGTCTATTTATAGTCTAATAATTCGATTCGATTCGATTTGTGGGATTGTATATACCTATACAAATAATAATTATGTATATAGTCCGGTATACGGGAGGCAAATTTGAATCTATTCTAATCGTTAAAAAAATGTCTATGCAAAGTATCATAAACACTTCGTTGTTTTGAAAAGCAGGTTAAATTACGACTACGACTAGGTAAATTATTTGCGCAAGAGTTCAATTTATAGTACGTGAGGCAATTTGACGAAAATAGCCTAAAAGGAAAATCAACGCAACGTTAAATATAACGTCCATACGTAAAAAGAAAACAAAAAAAGAAATGTAGAACATGTCGCGTCGCTCATTCTTCGCCGGAAGTCGTGTCTCATAAGTCATTCATGGAATGAAAAGAAAGCAAAATGTTGCTCCATACTAATAATAACAACAATTATAAAACCTGTGCTTACTATTATCTAATTTATGGAATCTACTTGTTGTATTCTACATAGATGTATGTATAGGGACCCTGGGACTCGTAGTTTATATCTATGCAGTGTGCCCCACTTGACTTTGAGGAAGAAAAAAAAACAAACAAAAAACAAGCGCAAACTACCCAACCACGCAGTAAGCAGTAACATTTAAGACATAATAATTTCTGTTAGCTGTCAGGACCACTCAGAAGTCCCTAATATATTTATACTTTATTGGGACTTGTACCTATATATATATAATTAAGCTTCGTATATATGTACCTAGTACCTAAATATGTACGTACCCAAACCTACACCTACAATTACAATTTACAATCGTGCACAACCACAAAAGCTTACAATCCAATAACTGTAAAATGCGGGGAAAATATTTATATCTGTCATCTTCATGTGTAGTAGATACAGTCTGCGGGAAGGCTTCTAGGAAAAACAAAAACTGCCTACTCAAACTAATAATGCCAAAAAAAAATATCTCAATGTTGTTCGTCTATCTTAATCGATGATGTAAGTTTAGATACGTTACCTATATTGTACACCTCAACTCAAGAGGAAACAGTTGATGGCTGGTGACTGCATTTCCATTGTAGCTCAGCGATCCTGCTGCTACTGAGAGACTTTAATGAGTAACAAGTATTAGTGTTATCGTTGTTGTAACAAACTCACTAGACCTTATTATACGGCTAGGCATTGAAAATCATTCAGATGATAAAGACAATGTAATTACTGCTTCTTCAGGTATTTAGTTCAGCTGTTGTTTCTCGTAACAGACTTATATATTCTGATAAACTCATCTCAGTTAAGAGCAAGGGACAGGATTCAGCTTTTAAACTGTACAAAAGGATTTTAAGATTTACATGCGAACAAAGTGAGATTAGGTATATACATTTTGTAGTAGGTTTCGATTTTTTCTTTTCATAAATTATTGATCGGGTTTTGTAACTACAGATACAGATTATTCTAAATATTATTATTATTAGCCTGTCAACAGTTTGTATAAGTGGGTAGTAGTCCCTACGAGTACTATGGGGTAAGTATTTCCAGTTTTGAAAATAGGTAATTGATTTACAACTCGAACTGAAACGACAGCGTTTGACTTTAAGGTATTTAACCGATTGACAATTGAGAAGTATAACCAGTTTTCTAGTAAAAAAAAAGTTAATGACGTAAATTTTTAGACAAAATCTTGTGAGTACAGATAGACAAATTGATAAAAGGCCAAAGGCTATAAATGAAAAGTCCTGTCAGGGTTCTTGATACATAAACATTCTTGTAATTTTGTATTATACGACTTTACGCTTCGGTAACATTTTTAAAAATTAAATTCTACAGTTTACACTGATTATGTGCGTTTGTAATTTGTAATGTACTGTACAATGCAGACAAACACTAAGATCTGGAACTTTTAGTCTCTGTCTAAGGGTTTGTCCAACATTTAGATTTATGTAAGTAAGATGAGATACCAATTAGGTATAAATATTGTTAGTATTAAGGCGAAATTAAGAATTCAGTGTTAGAATTTAAACTAAAAAAAATCGGTTACTAATACGTATTAATATGGCCATTCATTCAGAATGTGTTGTCAATTTGACGATGCGCTTTTACAAAGTCAGTATATCGGTATCAAACTGTCACTATCAATAATATGGTGAGGTGGTACAGTCCGTAGTCAGGTCAGGTCAAGTCAAGTCAAGATCAGTATGGAACTCTAAATTTGTAAATGAAACACGACGGCAACGAAATATACTGAAGTGTGACATGACCTTTTATTCGACGCCGTGTCTGAAATACTTGGAAAAAAAAATACACGATTAACATTCACCTAAAGGTGTTGGAAATTTTGAATTAATGTAAAATGTTTTTTGTTTTGTTTTTTTTTGTGTGCTTAATTATACTAGTACATATTGCTTCTACTAATTACAATTACCAACATGATTCTATTCTTACCACAGTCTTATCGTTAGTACATTTTCTAGTCCTTTAACTAACATTTTATTAATATTATAATAATACAAAAGATATAACATACGCTGAGTGTATTACTTACATGATACTTTCCAGTGATTAATTAATTAAATATTAAAATAATAAATTAATTATTGTCGTTTTAAGACCATGTTCATGGACATTATGGACTTGGAATTGGCAGGTTCATTCATGCAATCGTTTGTAATTGTGAGCCTCCTTTCAATTAGTAAATTATTATTATTGCTTTATTATTCCATAAATTTTACCATCAAAAAGTCAAAGAAAAGGGTCGATGACGAGTGGACGGCTGTCAAGCCAGAAATGTGAACAGAGATGCAATTGTGTTGCATTTGCATTTAAGTAAAATGTTTGAAATTCTTGGTGCCAGTGATTGGAAAAGAGACATGTCATGAATGAGGTATCTACGTACTAAAACAATACTAATTTACGCTGTTGCACTGTCTTGTATTTGTAAATCTCAAATCCCGGAAAGAAAGAAAGATTTGATTAGGCATTAAAGAAACGGTATTATCCCCGGTGTTAGTAAGTACCGAGATTAATTGTATTAAAATGTCAAATTGCAATAGCATATACGAAGTATTGATTGAACGGCCCATTTGTTGTTTTGTTTTTTATTGTTATTGTATTAAATTTGTGTCTTAATTAATTTCCCCTTAAACCTACCTTACATTATTATTGACTTGTGAAGCAACAAAAGATTTTTCTATATTATCAGTTATTGTGAATACAAAAATTGGATAGGTATTCTGTGAGTCTTGGAAATTAAGTAACATATTATTAGTTTACTTTGTAATTTAAAGACTAGCGTAAAGTTGATTCCGCTTTGATTTTAATTTTCCAAAGATTGCTAGAGACATAATAGTCATAATACTATTAAATTATTTGTTAAGTACTACGTTATGTTATGAGTAATACTAGGGTAAGTATAAGCATAGCTAAAAACCATATTATAGGTACGTACATACATAGTACATAATAGCAATGATAATAGTAATAATGGAATTAATTAGTTTAAAAATGATATGCGTATAGCTGATTTTGTCTTGTCAAGTGTTTTTATTATTAAATGAAATTTACATTTTATTTATTCAAAATGGTCTTGTGAAGTGAATAAAAAAAAAGATTTTGTACAAGAAAATATATTACAGCCACCTGCAAAGAAAATCGGTATAAATTATCCATGAATCCTGGGACCTACATATTTAAATTTATTCCTCGTGCATATATTCACAATTAAATAATTGTACTAGGTAGTTCATTTGGTAAAATATTTAAGTGGTTCACTGTTCACTTGTGCATTTGTATCCGTACTTCAATAGCATGAAGGTATATAATATTATAATAATAGAAGTATTGTAAAAAAAAAAATAATGTAAGCTAATTGCAATGCTTTTTATTTGGTTTGTTGAAACTACATTCGCGATTTGACTTCTGCATGGAATGCATCGGGACAGACGGTGAAGCCTTTTCCAGGATTGGTGGACGGCTCGGGGTACTCGGGAGCCTTTCTGAATTGATATCGTTGCAGGGTTGCAGTGAAGTAGACGAAGAGAGTTAGTTTGGCTAGAACTTCTCCTATGCAAACTCGCTTCCCTATAAGATCAGTTTACGATAATAAATGCATACAATACATTACAGAGGGAAAGGGAAGACTGTCATAGGAGGAAATGGAGCAATTCCCTCGTTTGGTTTCAATTTTCAATTTTTGTGTAATGACGACTTTCAATATTAGGGGCCTTTGCAATTACTACATCGCATCTTACAATTACAATTTGGGCTGAAAATACTGGTTCACAAAAGCAAAGACCAACCAATTGACACATGTATTTATACGTTATCCAAAAAGGTAAACATTGCTTTTAAAACTTCAAAAAGTGCTCAAGAAGCTATGTTGATGTGTTTTTAGTGGAGTAGGTACCTGTTTGATACTTTTGGGTAGTAATTGAAAGGTCCCTAGTGAATTCGTATGGTAAATTCGGACTAAAAAAGAACATCATTTTGAGTTACCCATGCCAAACGGAAGGAAAGCAGCGGAGTTGTTTAGAGATCCGGAACTGTCGAGAAATCTTTCTGGACGGAAAAGTTTCGGTTCAGTCCACACTTGCTCATCCATATGAATACTGTGAAGATTCACCACCATCACGTCATCCTAAAATTACTCACCGTCAAAGAAAACACCGCACCGTCAGCTCCGTAACACAATGTATACTATTTACTTATGCTCTTATTCAATTATCGGTGCAGGAGACGTACAACCGGTCAAACCACTACTATCACTACTGACAGGACTGCTGTCCATGTCCTTTCCTTCATTTGATTGTTTTTGTTGGAAAATCCCATACCTTTTGAACTCGGTAGCCACCGATGACTGTGTCCTTCGTGGCAACTCGATGAACCAAGGGAATGACGTTGCACATCCGCTGGACTTCCAGCAACGTGGCTTCGGTGTAGGGCATGCTAAAAAGATAATACTATTGTCAATGCTTTTCTTTTTTTTTAGTATTAGATGAAAAGGGCAATAGGCAGATTTCTTATTTGTATAAAATCTGCGAGAACTTGGGAAAAGTTTCCTACTTCATGCAGTGCAGAATATAATTTGTGTGCCAGTACAAATGTTTGAACTGGTATGCTTAAGACTATCATAATATACATAATATTAAAAATAATAATTTACTTTTGTCGATCAGCCATACTCGGAAGTCTGGTCTTTCCAATAACCTCATCAATTTCGTTCTGAACCTTCGTCTGGACGTCTGGATTCAAAACCATGTAGAGCATAGCAAAGTCAAGAGTATTGGTTGTCGTCTCAGAGCCCGCAGTAAATAAATCCAGGCACACCATGATAAATTGCTCCTCTGGATCAGTCAAGGGATACAAATCATGGGCAAATCAAAAGCAAATAAAAACGCAAATATCACTGACTGATCACACTGTTCGTTGCTTCGCTACTAGTTTCTTTGCATATTCATGCACTACTGCATAGCACTACAGTAAATCTCGGATGGGCAACCAGGGATCAAAATCAAATCGTTTCCGCTTCTCAGCGAATGCGTAACTACGTATGTACATACACATGTCTTTACCATTGGAAATCCAAAACATGGCTTTGAAATATGTAAAAGTAAAACTGCGTATTTTGTGACCGTGCTTGCCTTACTTGGAAGTAGAGTTCAAGAAATTGCTTTTTATAGAATTTAAGCTTCGAAATCAAGCTTGTAGAAATTGGTCTTAGAAATGTTTGAAATAAAATGGCTTTAAAGGAAATCGAGGATTTAGAACAAGTATTTTTATGGGAATTGGCATTTCAAAAAGGAGCTTTATCGAAAAAGTACGTTTTAGAACATTTTTTTAGAAGTAACCAATCTCTTTGACCATAGGATTTCATGCATTACAAACTCATTATAGAATTACAATATTTAGAGATAGACAAGGCTGTAAAGCTAAAAAAAAACATTAAAATTAGTGCTCCTACACTTCTGTAACTTGTCCTCAAATTACTCAAAAAGACCCGGCGTAACCTTTACCCTCGAATGGCTGCTCTAAAACGCAGTACAACGACTTCTACTACGACTGCGGTGTACAGTATGCAAAGTAAAATAATTACGACTGGATTTCTCACAGTTTATTATAATCAAAACAATTATATGAAGTTCTCAGAAGCTGTTGTTGTTGTTATTTTTACTATGGCTCTCGTTAATCCAGCATGGAAATAGGCATTAAATTAATGACTTCATTTAACTTAATCCTGACCTACCTAATTGACGACTTTTGTTTTGTTTGAGAAACTACAGACTACTTGACCTTGGAATTTCAATTGAAATTAACAATTAAACACACACCAACTTGATTTTATTGCTCTACTTACAAAACGTACACCTTCAGCAAACACATAAACCTAAAGTCTATAAGTAAGCTAGTAAGCTGTACTACGCCTCTTGCTTTTTATTATGGTGTATTCTATTCATTAAGGAAAAGTCTCCCTTTGCTACTTTATTGGTATGTTTTTGTCCTGTATTAGATTGTTATCTGTCTACCTGAAGAAACACAAACCACGAGGAAGGAGTTGGCAGAAAATATTTTGCAGGTTTATAAAGTCGCTCTACCTAACGCTAAAAATGTAACAATGAAACTTCTAATACTGATGATTTGTGAGAATTACCGGGTGAACAGAAAACAATTAAGGTTCCCACAGTGCAACGCACCAGCAGAAATAAAGAGTTTAAGTCAACAATGTCTGCATCATAAATCATATGTTAGTATTTGTACGAGACTATTAATTATGTACGTGACATTCGCTTCTATATAACAACAACAACCATATTCATTGACCAAGTTTAAAACAACTGGCAAATTGTAGCTTAGAAACAATACAATTAACTATTCCAATGTATCTGGAATAATACCCATTTTTACTTCTTACACATCCAAAATTACCAAGTATTTTTTCACTATTTTACAGCAATAATTGCCATTGTCATCCAAGTAATACATAATTATAGTCAATAAAAATAAGTGAGAAAATAATAAGCACATGCAAAAATATAGTGAAAAACCATTTTCGTTAAGCATTGTTATATAAGACACTAGACACGACCCGACTACTGCTACTTTGTACATTAATTTCACAGGTAATCATGTACACTCTGCCATTGCCTTGACTGTACCTGTAAATAGGTGGTTTCCATTCTTGTCATAATTGTTATTGTTATTTTTATCCATTTGCTGCAAGAAGATGTCAATAAAATCCTTTGGATTCCCCACATAAGACCCTTCATTTTGTCGCTCTTCCAGTGTTTCCTGCACCATAAATAAAATAATTTGGAGCTCAAAAGGAAGTCTGTCAGAGAGCAAAACAGACGTATTATTTCCAGATATATTTTTGAAAAACAGAATTTAGGATTTCATTAAAAATGAGCCTAATTATTTGCAAAGCATCGTTTTATCTGGAACTTTTGTATACAATGCAAAAGTAGGTCTCTAACAAATCAACTGTGTATGTAAATAAAAGGAAAAATCCTTTTATGACTGTTTTAGTGGAATAGTTCAACCTACCCTGAAATACGCGTGAAGTTGACCGTACAATTTCATTTGGTGCGTGTGTCCAGTGAGACCGGGAGCCAGATGACGAAGGAAAGGGAATGCCATGAGGATGTTGCCGCCGATGTCAAAGCTTCTGGACAATTCCTCGACGACAGTAATTAGACCCTGAAGGCGCTTGTCGTCGTAGGAGAATCGGATCCCGGCCACCATGTTCCAGAGGATGTTGAGGACGGGCAGTGTGAACATGTGCTCCACCAACAGAACTTTATCCTCCGCCCCCTCAACCTTCTCTTCGAAATTATGAAGGAAGTCAATGAGCTCCTCTTCCACCGCCGCCTCCATACTCTGCTTCTTCCCAAATCCAAAATCCTTCAAATTCTTCACCGTGAAGCTCTTAAGCTTCTTGTAGGGCTCATCATTGTTAAATATTAAACCTGTTAACGCAGTCATTCCAATTAACAACTATGTATGCATTGTGTAAACACACTACTGCAGCCGGCACACTGCAATCAAAACCAAGCAGCATAAATTTACAATAATTACAATACAATACAACATTAAATATTTATGTCTTTTTTTATGTCTTTGTCTTTAATTTTGGGGCCTGGCAAAAACTACGTAAGTGATGCATTTTGGTTGACAGAGGTCCTTCAAAAAAGGCCAAATAATACATTTACATAAGTACGCTTTCAAAAAAGACAAACTTTGGTATTCAATATCTTTCCAAAAACTGCAAATATTGTATGGACATATTTAAAAAACAGCCACTGATACTATGTGTTCATGTTTTGAAAGAAAAAAATGTAATTGAGCTTTCAAAAAAGATAAACTTTAGTCTTACAGTTTTTGAAAACTGCAAATTACTATATTTGCGTGTTTCAGAAACCACAAAATATGACATTTAAGCTTTCAAAAAAGGCAGAATACGAACAACGACAGTCTTAACGTGTATGAAAATTGCAAAGTGTTGTATTTACACCTTTTAAAAACATTAGAAAATTGATGTTTAAGCTTTTAAAAAGGGCATATTATGATATTTCCGTTTTCAGGAAGTGTAAAACATAGTAGCTTAAAATTTTCTAAGCAAAATTGGGCATGTATATCAGGTAATAATTGAACGGGCCCATAGTATGTGCTACATGTCCATTGTCCATTTAATAAACGATTACATTACGAAACCAAGAAAGTGCTCAAGTCAAGGAATGGACTAAGGCTAAGCATAGGGATAAGGATTTATGAGGATAATATAATGATGGCTTCACATTTTTGGCTGGAGGCTACGTCCACATAAGATACACACAAGACAAAGTATTTTATTCCTATTAGCATTCAGCATTGAGGTTCCTATCTGTCAGCAGCTGACTCAATTCACATGCCAATTATTATTTTCATCAAGTCAGTGTCTGAGAGAGCCGCGGAAAATAAAGGATGCACAGGGAACATTTGTATTCTTCTTCGGAATCTTCTCTATTTCCCTAATATAGCCTGACAACTGACAATATAATACACAACTGCCTACTTACAAATACAACCACCATTTTTTTCCCCTTCTTGCTATTTATTCTTTGCCTATAATCCAAAGCCTCCTCAGCTTAACTAGCAATCTATGCTTCAGCAAGTCAGGGGCATTTCAAATACTTTGGCATGCGATTTCGGCTGGGAATGGTTTTTAAAAAAGGACAAAACGATAAAATTACTCTTTCAGAAAGCTCAAATCATTATAAACACCGTTTAAAAAAGTTGCATTGAGTGCAAAAACCCTTTCAACAGTGCCGCTTCCATCAACTTACTACACTTTCAAAAAGGTCAAAACAGAAATTTGACCTTTCAAAAAAGTGTAAATGTTTATATGCATGCTTTTAAAAGATGTAAAACATTCGATCTGAGCTTTCAAAAATGGCAAAGAGATACAATTAAATTTTCAGATAATCCAAAATAATATTTTCTACTTTTCAAACGAAACACGAAAACACGATTTATACAAAATTTTGCTATGCTAGACGGCAGAAGAATGATAGAAAAGGTTATGTAATTGCTGAATGGCCCCTCAGTCCAGACTGAATGAGAATGGCAGTAATAAAACAAATGATGTATGTAGGTGCTTGTTGTAGTAACCACAAGCATATAGCCATATTAATGGAGATTCTATAATGATATGTGCATAGCCTCTCCATAGACATGAAGCTAGTAATTTTGTTCGTATTAGTAGGTCAATGCTCAACCCTGACACTTACTCCTTACGGGGCAGTGTATTTGAGAGAGTATTGAGTATTGATGGAGAGACCGTAGACCTCAAAGACTCTGTGAGCAATATATAATTAAATTGTATCCTCTGTAATAAAGTGTTTGCGACGGTACTTTGGCTCAAATAAGAGACTCTTGGGCTTGACCAATTTAGGAAAAAGGATTGATTGAAAATATTACATAGGTAGGTAGACGGGATCTTATCTTTAGCTCATCTGGTGAGTCTTCTGTCGTGTTTCGTGTCTTTTGTCTTGTCTATTTTTTTGTGTGTGTCTTACCCAATGCCTTCCCAAATGATCGCTCCACAAACCAGCCGTCAGCAAAGCGATGGGCAAATTCTTCACGGCAAAACACTTCGCGAGCAAATTGACTGGATCCAATCAGAACTACAGGACAGAGAAGAAGAAAAAAACAGACAATTTACAAATTAGTATTACGTAGTATTCGCATTAAAACTTTGAACATCTTAATATTCACAATTTTTCATTTACTTTCATTTTTGTAAAACATTTTTGGCTACCTTTGAATAGTAGGTAAAATACATACTCTAATTATATTACAAACTCAGCATGTAGTGTTCAGGGATGCTATCTGCACTAAAATTATTAATATTCGTAATTAATTACTGTAATTGTGTGAATGACAGTGGGCTCCTGCTGCATAAACTGCAATTACGAGATGCAAAATTAAAAATGCGTTGGATAGATAGTGATTAAGCGACAAAGTGCAAGGCAATTAAATAACCCAAGGCAAGGTTGTACATATCTCTTCTGTACTAGTAACAAGCAATGAGCACACCTTTGGAAATTTTGAGTCATAAACTAACGGAATTCATTATAGAAAGTACGTCCATTTCACCCATTCATGACATAATAGAACACATATACCTGGGTACCTACTTAGGTACATGCTGTCTGTTCTCCAACCATACGTAATGAGATTACATTTTTTTGTGAGAATAATTCCTCATGATTACTGCCATAAAAAGGAGCGCATTTAGATCCATTTTCCGTCCCTGGTTGTAGCACTCTATTTCTACAGACACCTCCTAATTTCACTATCCAAGTATAATAATATGTACGCATCTAAATGCTTGCCTAAACGTAAAGCCTAGTGAACATGAAATTATTCTAATTTACAATCTGGATGATGGATGTGTTTTGCGACAAGGGCTGTTACACAATTTGAACGCTCTATCACGGATGATTTTGACTACTGCAGTATCTTGACAGTGGCACTGGCGCTGGTCAGAGCATTCAGAGCTTTGACTCGTCTGTCATGTTCCAATGACTCGTGCTGGTTGGAATTACCATCGCAATTACAATTATACACTCCAAAATATGAAAAAAAGAGAGACAGGGACGTACATGCATAGGGAAGGATGAAGTACATACAAAGTGACAACGTACCGTTAGTCATTTTACTGAATTTGAATGCTTAATTGAAATTTTAAATATTTTCCGATGGCTATGGCAATATGAAAGTACATATATGAGGTGTATCTTGAGTCTATAGTCTGCAGATTGAGTGTACATAGAATGTAGAGGTGGTCAAGTACATGAAGATAATTATGCATGCGTGCTGCATGCTCCTGATTATTAGTAAGGATGGGATGTGGGCGGCATGCGCTGGTCGCTGGTGCTTTTTGCTCGCTCATAATTGTTTTGTATACAAGATCCCAACTACTATCAGTCCTGCCTACACGTAACAATAGATACCTATATACATTAGTATGCTGGCTAACCCTTCCATCCCAAGACCCATCGCTTCAATGTGTGCCGCTGATGTAAGTTTATGTAGTGGCTTAAGAAGCAAGTTGACGTATATAAGACGTTCTTTGAAAGCAAAAGGGGGGAGGGGGGGTATCAGAATGTCGGGGCATTGAAAACCCATTGGAGAACGGACCATTTACATACTGATAGTCGTTTTGGAACTGGCCGTGCAAAAAAAGGCCCACTCACATTTGGCATGTCTTTGAGACAAGGTTCTACAGGGGTTATTGCCTTGGAAAATTTTTACGTATTGACAGTTGTATCCATCCATGGACAATCTTGGCTATTAGAATTATGCAGACCATTTCCTCAATAACTTTAAGATACAATTTTTTTTAACAAGGGTACAAAATTAACCATGTACAAGCTTTTGAAAGTAGTTTATTTGCATATTGCTAATTTGCAGTTTGCATATTTGCTGTTTAGAAAGAGTCAAATTAACTTACTGCTTATTGTGTACGTTAGCATGATTTTGGAAAGATGCAAAATGGCCTATTTACATGATTTTGAAAAGCTGCAAATGTTCTATCAACACAAAAATCATTCAAGAAATTAGCACAAATCTGCATTCACCATTTGTTTTCGAGTACACCGAGCAATTAGTTGCATTTTGTTTCAAAAAAATAATTAATTGTGATTCGTATACTGAGTCCGTTGGGCCATCCTCATTGGAGGACAGTGATGACTTTGTTTTGTTAATAAAGTTGATCTTTCTCATGATTTTGAGAGGGTGCAAAATGTCCTATTTACATGCAGTCGAAAGGTACAGAGTATTGTGATCGTTGTTGTAATGTAAATAGATACATACGTACATGCTTTTGAAAGGCCTCAAATTGCCTGAAGTATGAAGTTTACTACGCCGGTTTTGCTAGGATATGTTTATAATTAAGGAATATGTGTAAATAAGCCCTTTTGCTCCCAGATCCACGACCAGTATGGAAGACACCACAGCGATAGGATACAATTGTTGTTTTACATTTATTTGTATGAATGTACGTTGCCCCGCTTCATGTTATGGGAGTGCATTGCTGGTGGGACTTGGAATGATTCAATGTCTGCATTGTTTCATGCAACAAGTGTGTTCACAAGTTTTGAACGTCCTGAAGCTGTCCCAAAGCCACATTACGTACATATAATCATAATGAGCACCCACTGCAGCAAAGTTGTGGTTACTTACGCGGTCATGGTCACTTCATTTGATTCTATCTCCTATAGCTATGCTCTTTAGCTATGTACCCTCTCAACTCTCCTCACCCACAACAATAAACGACATAACCACGCAAAGGAAAATCAAAGGCAAAGTCAAAATCAAAATCGATATAAAAAAAAGCCTGTTATCCTCAGAGAGGAGAGCGTGGAGACATAACATGGCACGGCCTAGTACACCACCATAAAACTAAATAATTCATTCGTTTTATATTAAAAAAAATGATACATAAATTAAACAGAATTATTATTATTTTAATTTTCATATCTCGTTTGCATTTTTGAACAAGTTCAAAAAAGTACGAGTAATGAGGGGTAAATTATTCATAAAAGTAATTAACTACAAGGAACTTGTAGACGTCAGCAGCCGAAGGGGCACCTTTAGACAGACAATCTGTAAAATGCACCGTCTATTACGTGCTTCCATAGTATTTTAGTACCAGTTTAAACAGACTTTCAACACGTATAGCTACAGTCAGTGTTTGGAATTGAGTATCCCCAGCTACTAGTTTTTATCCCCTAAATTAATTGTTATCCACTCCACACGATACGTCCTTCCTGATACTAGCATCGAACCCTACTGCTCGCCGCCACATTACATCAGATCAGATGTGAAAAGATCAACAAGTCAACATATTTGTTGTTGCGAAATTCGATCATTACATTTTAAGTATGTATTTACTTTAGAGTAAACAAATTCCTGTTCCAGCATGCGGCCTGGACTGATAAGTCAATATCAAGGATATTCAGAATTCTCGACATTTCCTTGTTTTTGTCAATTACATATTATGTTGGTATACACTTTTGTTTTTCCTTGCATTTATCACTTGGATGGAATGTTCCTTTTGTCATGTGACTGCCATCATGTCATCGAGACGAGTATGCAAAACTTTTAGGAAGCTGGAATTGCGTGCGGTCGCATCCTACATGGTACGCAGTCATGCAATTGTGTACGCACATTTTCACGACACAAAAATAACAACATTTACATTTTCTGATTGATTAGCCATGCTCGTAATAGACCTTTCAATTATTACGTCATGCCTCACAAAAAAACTTGTCTGGAATGGAAATGTCCGTTTTAGTTCTATTAATGTGGGAAATAAAAATCAACATTAATAAAAACAAACAATATATTTCAGGCTTTCTCACAATGCGATCATTACAGTTTGACGTTTTTAAAAACATCAATTCCTTGTTTTTCCCCTGTTATGAACACTCACACATTAATTAAATATCTCAAAAATATTTTTTGAGGAGTTAAATATAGTAGGTAGGTATTTAGTATTTTTGAAGAGATATATTGCTACTGCTTCTGCAAAATGTATGTGTAGTTTCTACGTAACTACAAAATGACCGAAGTCCACTCACATCTTAAAAGTAAAATGATCAAAGTCCGTCCGTATCGTACAGATAATCAATGCAAAATGGATGCACTTTGACCAATGTTTTGCAGCTAAGGAGACACTGGACTTAAATCACTTTGAAGTTGGCAGAATAATACCGATAAGTATACATTATTACCTATGCAAATTTAAAGTAGTCAACACCGCATTTTTAAATTTTTAAAAATTACATAATATGAGGCCTTACGTTCTTACAAATATGTAAATACGCTGGGTAATTTTGGCGGGTATGAAAGCGTTCAAATATAATATATAATTCCAAGTAAAAACATATATTGATGATGGTTAAATTAACGGTTAATAACTTGGAAATACCAAGTTTTGCCTATAAACGATTTGACCCATTTTGAAGGACTTTTACAATGGAACTAAATCCTTGAGAGTAACATTCGCATCGGCCCTTTATCTATAGAATTCTGAGAATTGCATTATTAGAAACTTACTTGCATGATTGATACCAAACTGGATGCTCATGATCGGTCCAAATATTTGCGAGAGTGAGTCAAGAATGATGTAGGCTGGTTTGAAACGAAGGAATTTAGTCAGAATCGTCCATTTCGTTTTGGTTTTGGTGGGGTCCATGACAGCGGGCAACATGTGTAGAACATTCCCCAAAATTGGCACACGCATCGGACCTAAATACATAGTTTATCCTGCATTTTTTTTACGATTCATAAAAACACATGAACATCTTTATGGTCCATATACTTTATTAGTTACAGCCATGCAAAATATTTCCAAGAAAAAAAAACAAAAAGGAAAAAGCTATAGAGTACAGAATATGTATGCACGGTTGCAGTTACTTCTATGTACATACATACACACGTACATACATATACAAATACTATGTAACTATGTATTCCTAGGACTGTAAACCTGAAGCTAATGCTCCTCGAAAATGACTGTTGTTCGCACGCACACGTGAATTATATGGAGCGACGTAAGTTTATGTAGAGTACGAGCACATGAATGTAATTTGAACGTAATTATTATTTACCCGGTGGTCTTTTTTGTCGGCGTCCATCCCATTTGTCGTAGAAACTCCAGCAGTAGAGACACACACACACTATAAATAATACCAACAATGCACTTGCACCCATTTCGTTGTAATATCTCTATTTTCCCTTCCTTACAACTTTTCACTCTATAATCTACGAGCTAATGCTTAATCTACCATCTACACACACACATGTACAGGAACAGCCAAATTGGACTACTTCTCCATAAACTTGTTAACTCTTCATTCTCCTCAACTCATAAATTATCCTGACTCGACGACGGAACGGATTTCTTCGAGTCTAAATTCACTTCATTCCACACTCTCCATTTCACTTGCAATCCCAAATTCCCTCAGACTTTTCTTATATTGTGCTATATATCTCTCAGCTTCACACACTCTATACACTCTCTGTATAAAAATCCCAATTAAAAACTACACACTTACGAAAATATCAATAAAATTGAATGGACAGTATTTTGGATTTTTTACACGGACAATTACTAGAATAATGCTCACAAAAATAAATGGGGCAGCCGTTCAACGTGGTACAGATAAATGTTCGCTTGCCAAGAATCTCGTGTGTCTGACAATATCCTTGTTTTGACTGCTGATTGTTGGGTTGTGTTGGGTTGGCCAGCTGACTCTGAGCTTTGACGAGTTTCTGGAGGACTCTGCCTAACTATATTAGATTGTTGCTTGACTTGGATTTGTTTTGGCTTTGGTTTTGGGGAAACAATAAGTGAATGGAATCACATTGACCAGTTAGTTAGGAAGGAGCGTGTGAATTTTCTTGCCTGTAATTCTGCACGGCACTACCTCTATCATCTAGGTATACATACATATAGTATAGTAGGTACCTATATAGTATATCCCCAGGAATCGCAATTGAAATTGAAATTAAAACTAAAGTCAAGCCTCCATGTACAACTTACGATTAGAGTTTTTAGGAAAATGTATTCATTTTGTATATCCCGTGTCTCGTGTCAGTATAGAGGAACTATTAGGTGTACTATATATATATATACAAACACAACACATGTTCGCAGTCGCATTGTTGAGCGTGTCTAGGTACTTGGACAAGTTTTTCCCCCATTTACTTTCAGTACGTTTGCTCACGTCAAACTACAGTCAAAACCGCAGTGCACTTGATAATCGTGTAGGTAAGTGCATTAGGATTTTACTATCGCTATACTATAACATTATAGTCTGTGTATTACTTAACGTGTCCATGTGCTCCTCCGTTCTATTGGTTCACTCGTAGGTATGTGCATGCGTCCGTCAGGAATCCCTTCGTCCACATGCCTCTGCATTGTTGTGGTGTAACTTTATCACCATCATTGCCGCCTTTGATTGCTGACGAGAAGACGTGTCAAGATCATCGTTTTAAGTGTGGCTGGGGATGCAGACGATTCTCACAATTATTACCACAATCTTCAATTCTTGAGTATGCAATTATTCTTATTAAACGCTAAGCACCGTCATTTATTATCGTGTAATTACTGCTGTTACAACCATTAGCGAGCATGTACCCTTAATATCCTTCCTATGCCAGTGTAGTTCTTTAGTTTTTTTAAAAAATTATTAAATACAATTATATTTTAATGCACTTACAATCTAACTAACAATAAGCCTCAGTTCATCTTCCATGCATTTTGTATTTACAGTCAACTTTGAAACTAAATGCTCATTATTTACCCTTCATAAGTGTACATTATTTTGTAGCTACTCGAGCCCTATGGAGATTTACGGATAGAGCGAATGCACTCATTCAGAAAATTCAATTCCACCCGAGTCAAGAGTGACTGGAAGAAGTCAATTTATGTCTTGTGTATGTGTAGTTTCGTACATGTGTGTAGGTACGTTCTTTAGATGGGGAAACTACAGTTATCGTGGTGGAAAGTTGGGAATTAATTGTAAAAGTATGTAGATGCATACATTCAAAGTCGGCTCAGGGTTCGATTCCAAATCCAAATCCAAGTCCAAGTCTAGAATTATGTTCCCAATTGGTCGTCCATGGGCCTACATAAGTGGGCTAGGTATGTAGCTGTGGGATTTGCAATTGTGTGAGTGAAGGGACGTGGCAGTGTAGTGCAGGGGAAGAAGGCAGCAGGGGAAAAGAGAAATTGTGTTTTTCCAGTTGAGCGCGGACTCGGATTCAAGAAGAAAGACGGAGAAATAAAGATCGAGGAAAAGTAAGAGAAAGAAAGGCAGGAGTTGGGAAAGGAATGAAGTTTCTTGTAATATCAGAGCTAATAGCTTATCGGCACGGGACCAACTGCTCAGTTCTTCGTTCCTTCTAAATCTACGCTTTTCACGGCCGAGGAGCTGGCCGTAGGACGTATGCAATGCAAAATGCAATGGGATTCAATGTAGTGAGAGAGTGCTTACAGAATACTTATAAGGATTTAAGGAGCAAAATGGCCCACAGACAGTCATTTAAAAAGAAAATGAACTCATTTCAACATTTCAGGCAGGTAAACAATGTATAGTGTGCAAAGGTTTTGAAAAAGTGGAAAATATCTTAATTAAGCATTTTTTAAAAGGTGTAAAATATCTTAATCAGGTATTTTTTAAAGGGTGCAAAATGCCCTATTAACATATTTTTCCAAACGGGGGAAAACTTCTTATTTGCATGTTTTTGAAAAGAAGCAAAATATTCTATTGGCAGGATTTGAAAAGTTACAAAATGTTGAAACTATCTTTGAAAGCATAATAAATTCCCCAGTAAGCATTTCTAGAATCTACAAAATATACAGTCTATTCTTCGTGTTTAGAGATAGCACTGAGCACACTCGCCAGATTTATAAGTTACTAATTTAAAAAGGTCCTTTTGCCTCGTAAGCTAGGGCACTCGCCATCTCCTTGAGAAGGCCTGGAGAGAGCGCCTAAGAAAAGACAGAGAGAGAGAGAGAGAGAGAGAGAGAGAGAAGAAGCCTGGCTTGACTTGAGAAAAGAATGGGTTGGAATGATAGATATTGTTTTCCTGGATGGATGTTAAAATGCAATTATTGGCAATGGTTGTGCAGTAAATTGAATTCGGTTGGGAGGATTGGTACAATGCCAAATTGATTGTATGCGTCCATGGTAGCTACTTTATTGTGATGTGAAGATGTGATCGCATTAGGTTAGTCGCCTAGACAGCAGTCCGCGTAGGTGCATACTAACTAATAGCAAAAAACACACTGCTTCCATGGACTCTACCACACAGACTATAAATCGTGGGTGAAGATGCATTCTGGCCCAAGTCCAGCCCCAGCGCCCAGTTGTCGCTTAAAAGCGACAGTACAAAATAGTAAAAATTGCATTTACTTTTTATTTAAACACATTGGCAAAAAGTTGTTTGTTGGGTCGTCGAAGTTACAGACTTGTACCACAATGCATCTTCACCTACGACATCCACATCCTGCAAGCAACAGCGGGCCTAAGGACACCCATATGCAGTGCAGTCTGTCCCCTGCATTGCATGGGATGTCCATGTCCATGTGAATTGAATTGGAAAGTTAAAATCTCCTGCCACCACTGAACTGAAGGGAAAAACCTGGAAGGATTCAAATGTGTGTAGGTACATATGTGAGGGGCTGACGTCAATTAATCTTCATTACGAGACATTTCCGGTCAAAGGACTGCAGACTTGAGGGTCGAGAGCCACAAGGAAACCGAAACTCGTCATGATCGGAGTGAGTAGTGGTGGCTAATCGTGAGTCGTGTACTCCGGTAGTAGTTGGTCCGTTGGTTGTGGCCTGTCGTAGTACTCCAAGTCTTTACGCATCCGTCCAGAGTAAAAGTCGTGAGTAGTGAGTAGTAGTAGTAAGAGGACTTAAACCCCAATCACTAGCAATCTATAAATCCTCGCAATCCAAATCCGAATCCAAATCCAAATCGAGTCCCAATCCAATTCCGTATGTCACTATACTTTCCCACATTTCATTCCCATTCCTTGCCCAACATTCCTCCACTAACTCACCCCCACTTACCCACTATCTGTCTCTCCATCTAATCTCCCCCATCAACACCAAACCAACCAACTTCCTAGGTACAACTTTACATAGCGTCGGTCAAGCAGCCTTCTGGATTACGTTCAGTCCATTCTAACGCGTCCAAACAATCAACTTTTTACCTTTTTACTGTCTTTAAAGAAAGTGTTAGTGCCATGGTTTTTACGCTTTTTCAAAAGTAGTAAACATGTATTTAACCTATTTGGAACTGGAAAACCATAGAAGGACAAGGAATGCTTTACAAAAGTGTTTAGCCTTCAAATTAAGGCTTTCAAAAGCGTCAAAACTAGAAATGACCATTTTAAAAAAGGTCAGAACTAGTAAATTACACTTTTAAAAAGATCAAAACAAGAAATTAACGTTTTCAAAAACATGTAAAACTACATAGTACCTAACATTTTTTAAAAGGTCATAACTAGTAACTTACACTTTAAAAAGATCAAAACTAGAAATTATCACTTTTAAAAAGATGTAAAACTAGACATATTACCGTTCCGAAAAAAACCGAGAAACTGTGTAAAATGTGTAATTGGAGTATGTAGTTTTATTAAGTGTGTAAAACTGCTATTTACACTTTTCAAACAATTTGTCAAAACAACTATTTACACTTTTCGAACAGTTTGTAAAGGCACTGCACTCTTTATAAGCGCACACTTAGGTCAAAAGTTGATTGTTGGGCCTTACGCCTAAATGAAATTAATTGGACGCCGGACTGACGTCACAATGCTTTAAAGCAGGGGCTGCAATTTTAGCCAAAAATACTTCTTCACCGACGATATACGTTTGCACAATCTTTCCATCTTTTTATTTCTTTTCTTTTCTTAATTTCATACAATTAAATACCAATTTGATCCCATGCCATGCGTCTATGAATACATACATATTTGAATACAAACACATTTTAGGAAGTACCTAAATCATATTTTCGTACCAGGGGTTTTTGAAGGCCGTCTGATTTAAATATAATGCACATCTCTACCTTGTAGTATGTACAGTACTAATCACATTCAGAATTAAAAATGAACTAATTGAACGTTTCTGAAAAGGTACAAAATGTTCTATTTGCATATTTTTAAAAGTTCGAATATACCATTCGGATACGCCTACCTTAAAAATTAAAAGGTTGAACTCTGAAAGTTCGTGGTGTTATTGTTTCCCTTCCCACGTCCTGTGGGAAGCATTAAAATGAAATGTTCAATTTTAACTCGTTTATCTATGTACACAAAATAACAACAAGTAATTAATAAATTGAGAAAGAAATACTGCGCAGTCTTTCTTATCCTTCCCTTGAAGCAATTTGGGGAATGAGCGTAATATCCGTAACTTTAGCAATTTCC
This sequence comes from Dicyrtoma fusca, assembly GCA_034695205.1. Taxonomy (NCBI): domain Eukaryota; kingdom Metazoa; phylum Arthropoda; class Collembola; order Symphypleona; family Dicyrtomidae; genus Dicyrtoma; species Dicyrtoma fusca. The sequence goes on from JAQFZC010001201.1 coordinate 24,806, forward strand.
CTGGGGTCTCCAGTACTTTATTGGTTCTTTTATTTCCTTCTCCGTATGCACGTGCCATAGAACATATACGAAGGATTAAGATTTGCATAAAATAAATACCCAACCATGTACGCTTCCTCTCACTTGCTTTCACTTTGTCTCCGCGTGTTTACATTCTCGCTAATCCTGTCTTACAAAGTCGCACGAAGCTCTCAGTTCCCTTACAAACACGCCACTGGATTTTATTGCATTAGTAATTTGTCAACTAAAACAGAGTCTCTTTAATCCTGTCTTGCTAAAGGTGGCGGAAATATGTACTAAATTTAAATGCAAGGGCCGACCAACACGTAGGTAGGAATGCAAGTATCGCCGGTGAAGACAGAAGAAGCATTGTGATGCTATTTTTGAAAAAGTCTAATTACAATTTTTCTATTTTGGAAAAAGTGCAAATACCATGTTTATATTTTTGAAAATGCGTAAATGCCATTTTTATATTTGGGAAAAATTGTAAATCCCATTTTTACTATTTTTGGAAAGGGTGTAAATAAATATCATTATTACTATTTTTGAAAAAGTGTAAATACTATTTCTATTATTTTTGAAAGAGAGAAAATAGCAGTTTTATTATTTTTGAAAAAGGGCAAATATCAGTTTTACTATTTTTGAAAAAGGGCAAATATCAGTTTTGTTATTTTTGAAAAAGTCTAAATAGTACTTTTACTATTTTTGAAAAAGTCTAAATATTACTTTTACTATTTTTGAAAAAGTCTAAATGGTACTTTTACTATTTTTGAGAAAGGGCAAATAGTACTTTTATTATTTGTGAAAAAGTCTAAATAGCACTTACTATTTTTGAAAAAGGGCAAATAGCACATTATTTTTGAAAAAGTCTAAATAGCACTTACTATTTTTGAAAAAGGGCAAATATCAGTTTTATTATTTTTGAAAAAGTCTAAATAGTACTTTTACTATTTTTGAAAAAGGCCAAATAGCATTTTTACTATTTTTGAAAATGTACAAACGCCATTTTTATTATTTTTGAAAAAGTCCAAATAGCAGTTTTACTATTTTTGTACTGGGCTTTTGTTGATATATTGTGCCAAGGCACGTCAACTTACAATGTGCAGTAAATTGTGTATTGACAGAAAGAATTGACAGAAAAAAATTTTTAACTATCGGAGAAGGAAACTGTTTATCTATGAATGTATTGAAATACATAATTTGTTGTTCTGATTCTTGCACTAAACAAATGGAAGTCGTCTATTTTCTTGTTTATTGCTTAGACAATGAATGACCCATTGGTTCATTTTTAACTGCTCCAGAAAGTACTCACTTGGCTGTATCTAAATAACTCCCAGTCAATTCAAGTCAATTCAACACAAAGAGACAGTCAGTCAGTCAATTACGGACTTAAAGACGGAGCTAAAAAAACTCACACAATAAAAATACAGAGAAAAGTGTACAAATTGCAGATTACATTCCCTTTTCTCATCTTCATGTTATGGATGCCCTCATTAAAGTCGAGGGGAATGATGACAGGAATTACGTAGCACTGAGGAAAAACCCCAATAAAAATAAAATAAATTGTGTCGAGGAGGACAAGAAGAGGGAAATATTTGAAGTTTCTACGAAGATCCGTCGATATCGTAAATTTCTAATCCCAATTTTGGTAATTGACATCCAGAAAAAATACAGCAGCAGCGCAAAAAAAACATCCTGGCACTGCCTTTCTTTACTTCGGCTTTGGCATAAGGCTGGCAAATGGATTCGAATTCCAAAAATATATTATCGACTTGTAAAAGTTTAAACTTGTACACACTGAGAGGGAGTGAAGTGAGCAGCAGCGTCATTCCGTCCAATTCAAATCTTTATTTTGATGGCAAAATTACAATGATCATTTAAACAAAGTGTGACGACTCGAATTGGAATCCTGAATTGAAACTATGGGAGACGGAGAAGAGGGGTGTAGTAGTGGAAGGAAGGACGTAATCACGTAAATGTGTAGATGTTGTGGGTGAAAATTACCGTGTCAAAAGATTCATTGTAAGCTTCCAGCCATACATACATAGGAGCATTGCAATTATTATTATTGAGTAACTTGTGGGACAACCAATATCATTAGAAATGGATTTTCACTCCTTTAAAACGCACTTATTGATAAAATGACACTTTTGAAATGTATGTATTTCGCTTTGCACTTTTAGAACTGTAATTCTTGCTTTTTGGATCATTTTTTTAAATCGCCTTTATAGCATTTTGCATCTTTTGAAATTCCATATAAAGCGCATTTTGCACTTTTTGAAATTGCCAGAATAGCATTTTGCACCTTTTGAAATTGCATTTATAGCATTTTGCATCTTTTGAAATTGCCTTTATAGCATTTTGCATCTTTTGAAATTGCCTTTATAGCATTTTGCATCTTTTAAAATTGCCTTTATAGCATTTTGCATCTTTTGAAATTCCATATAAAGCATTTTGCACCTTTTGAAATTGCGTTAATTGCATCTTGCACTGTTTTAAGATGTCTATATTACGTTTTGCACACTTTATGAAGGTGCATGGATTGCGTTTCGCCCTTTACGAACTGGCCGCATTGCGATTTATGCACTTCAAAATGTATACAGGTATTGCTTTTTGAACCCGTTTAAAACAACTAAAATGAAATGAGTATAGAATCTTTTAAAATTATGGAATTTTTAAGCTTTCCATTTTTGGAAAAAGCGTATAATTATACTTTACACATTTTATCGCTTATTTGTGTCAAATTAAGCTGTTTTCAAGAAGCTAAAATATAGTGCCTTGCTATCTTCTATAGCATTTAAATAGAGCATTTTCCTTTATCAGGAAAGAGCAGTACCGCAACCCAAAAACTGGCGGCGTAATATTTGCCAGGCTCCACTATGCAATGCGATAAAATTACACAACATTCTACATGCTCATTCATTTACATTGGGATTCAGTTGGATGTTTCACAGTTTCACAGTTTTTGACTCAAGTCACCAAAAAAAGAAGGAAGATGAGCGGAAATACTTACATACGCCAATGGATAATAAGTGTAGACGTTTATACTTGCATAAGTGACAGTTGTGCGAAATGAGAGAGTGCATCCAAATCTACAGCCAACACTCAACGCATGAACACATGGAGATTTTTTAAATCTTTTTTTTTAAATCGAAATATAATTTCATTTGTTTTCCCAACCCCGGCTTTTATTTCCATGTCAGAGTTTCTTTAAATATCTTTCGCATATGACCTGAGTGAGATGTGTCTTCGTGCAAGTTTGCAACGCATAGTTGGTTCGTGGGTTACGGTGGCAGTTGTGTGCATGCATACGAACACGTTCATCTGAAGTGACTGTGTGACGGGGCAACGGAGGGTTTGTTATGTTTTAGTATACGAAGCTGCATAAGTGCATAGCTATAATGGGTAGTTAAGTTTAGCATGTGTGCAGTTTTACGCAAGTCCTCAACTACGTGTGGAAACGTGCACTAGTTAAATGTTTCCACGTATCCGTGATGCATTTCTAGTCTTTTTTAAGTCTTTCATGCTTTAAAACTGTATATAGTACATAAATAAACTTACCGTATTTCACCAATTAGTTGCCTCGACAAATCCATGGAATTTATATCAGCAACTATTTGAGACTCGACCATTGTTGAAAAATGTGAACAATTAAATTTTACATTGCGCATTGTTTAGTGCAATGCCTACATAGTTTTAGTCTGAATCGCTAAAAAAGGCAACTAATTTGTCAAATACGGTAAGTACTTCTGAAATTCTTTAAAATGTCACATTTATATACTTTTGAAAAGGTGCGGAATGTTCTTACTTACCTGCTTTGAAAAGATACACAGTGTTTTATCTAGTTGTTTTTGAAAGGTTCAAAATGTTCCATTTACAGGTTTTTTGAAAAGTGCAAAGTGTTCTATTTGCAAATTTTTTGAAGTGGTACATGTGACTCAAAAGATGTAGTACGCCCCAACTACATATGTAGTACATGCTTTTCTAAACCTACAAAATGGTCTTTTTGCATAGGTATTTCGAAAAGACACGATAATTGTTTCTGTTTATTTATTTATTTATTTTTAAAGGCTGCTCTCTTTTCTGTAAATGACGGCTTTGAATGCTTTTGAAAAGATTCCAAAAGTAATAGTAATAGGCACTTGTTACAAAAAGAAAGCTGGTTTTCACATGATTTTATTGACTATTTTTTAAAAGCAGCGTTGTTTGGGCTCCTTTTGTTGTTGCAAAAGTTGCAAAAAGTCCCATGTTTTTATCCTTGCTCAAATAATTTCAGATTCCCTACTCTACTGTTAAGAATAATTTTTAAAAAAATACATCTTTTTGCTCCATGTGTGCTCCATCGTGAGTATGAACGTCTCGGAAATAAACCAAGAACAACTCTGCCGTTTCCGTGATGAGCCTGACTCCGGCATGGGCGCACATTTCCAAAGTGGCTGAACAATGTCTGAGTCATTAACATCTGGTCGAATCATTAACTGCCTTGTTTTATCAGAGACATTCTTGGCACGAACCAAAATGTAAACAATAGATTCTTTGATCTTTTACCTATTATGCTAATTCCCATGGAATAAATTACCCTTTTTATCCATTCTCCACTAAATCTACGAACTAACAAAAGAGTCTTCAAACCAAGTCACTCTCAGTCTATCTCTCTCCTTTCACTCTCCACCCAAGCCCATCATCCCTCCTCATCACAACACCAGCCTCCGCAGTTAGATCCCTAATTACCCACCTACACTGTACACAGTAGCATCCCAAATATAGAGATGTATCTATAGAAATTATATCTGTGGTTATATTAGTATACCACAAAACCTGTAGCCGAAGGATATACCTATAGCCCTGTTTTTTTTATTACTCTCAAAAATTCCAATCAGCTCCACTTACTCCGTCAACTCAACTCAACTGTTGAATAATTACTTTGCATAATAGTCACACTCACCTCTAAAAAAAATAACTAACTGCTTTTCCTACACAATGTGCTACAATTACAGATTACAATTACCAAGGGAGAAACGCAGTGGAAGCATCCCAGAGAGGCAGATGTTCCCGTGAAATTTTATGCACATTTCTTTATGTTACTTACAGCTCTGTCTCCACATGTTGTAATTGTAACGTTTGTATTTGCAGTTGTTGGAGAAAAAAAATCCTTTCCGGAAGTGCGCGGTGTCAGTTCCACAAGGGAAAATAAGAAATCTACCACAGTGGCAGTGGTAGTGTATGTATGAAGATGAAAATAAAGAAGAAGAAAATAGCAAAGTTCACCAGCTCCAATCCTGAACCTCCTCCTCATCCTCCTCCTCATAATAAATATTTCGTGGAGTTTCCCATCTCAAAGCCAACAACCAACCCAACCAGGCCCATCATCATTAAAATTATATTTTCTTAGGATGCAAGCTGTAAAAAATATAAAAATGTGGATACTTTCATATAAGCTATGCTTTCAAGAAGTAGAACTACTTCAGTGGCGTAACTACAAATATTTTTATGAAGGGAAGTGTACATATGAACGACCATCTTTATACTCCCATACAGATTTGAAAGCAGTTTTTAAGGATATTTTAGAGTCACTGGGTGATTTTTAAAAAAGTACTTTCGAAAAATGTGGAAACTTTTTAATGAAATTTTAAAAGCCCCGCTTTGGTACATTCGAGAATTTCAAAAGGAGATTTTTTGAATTTGCGCATTAAAAATCTAGGTGTAACAAGAACGTTCAATTTAATTAATTATTTATTTTTTTTCTATCTTTTTACAGATTTCGTTGACTGTGAAAGCACAGTTTTCTATCGCATTGTTTCTAAAAGTACAGTTTTGATAAATTACAACAATTATTATAAAAAAACAACTTCTCAATTTTAATTGCCGACTATGGCCTACTTAGCCAATGAGTGTAGCCGGGTACGCCACAAGTTTATTGACGGGCGCTTGTACCGCCTTCTGTAAGTTGTGGGTACCTTTACCTTGGTGTTGGATTGGAATTGGTTTGGTTTGGGAACGACTCTGTGCCATTACCGGTACCGTTACCCGTTGGGATGACTAATGTTAGTGTGATTGGATGGTTCCGGATCTAAATCCAGATCCAGAGGGAGAAGAAAACCAAAGCAGTACAAGAAACAGGTTGTAACGGATTTGCGGGTCTTAGACTGTAGCTTTAGAGCCGAAGACTTTTATCTGTAGAAGCCAAAATTGTCATTTCTACTTTTTTCTACGTATGACTCGCTCAACTACCAACGTCAGTCCAAAAGTAAGAGTATTGAAGATATCATGAGGTAATCTTTTCAGCACCTACATTATAGCTTCTGTGTGGATACATACGACGAGGTATATGTACAAGTATTTAATCGGACAGTAATTCTCCGATATGTCACCGTGACTCTTGATACCTATTTGAAATATTTTGTTATTTAAAAAATGATTTACAGTTCCTTCCACGGAGGTACTACTACTTGGCACAATGACAACTGTAAAAATTTATTTTTTCGGGAATTGTTATTTAATTTAATAAAAATTGGTTATTTTAACTTTTAGAAAGATTACAAAATTTAAAATTTCTGTACTAAATTTAGAAAAACCTCTCGTATGAAGTCACTGGAGTTTTGTACGCGCGTTTTTAGGAAGTGACGCTTTGAAAATGTATTTTTACAGCAAATCATCCCTTAGAAAGAGTCATATTTAAGAAATACACATGTTTAAAAAAAGTTATTTGCAGAAATCTTCGTTTTCAAAAAAGGCGTTTGCAGAAATCTGCGTTTTAAAAAAAGGCGTTTGCAGAAATCTGCGTTTTAAAAAAAGGCGTTTGCAGAAATATGTGTTTAAAAAAAATGTGTTTGCAGAAATCTACGTTTTTAAAAAAGGCGTTTCCAAAAATCTGCGTTTTAAAAAAAGAAGGGAGTGTTTTTGCATTTAAAACGTACTCATCATTCAAGTAACTAGTAGGCATTTCCAGAAACATCTCTGACCGTATTTGCTTGAAAAGTAGGACATTACAGCGCCCCTGAAGCCTAATCGGTGATGTACGGTAGATTGAACGACTAACAGCTTATCTGTATCGTCATCGTCTCATTCTCATCTTTGTCGTGATGATGTAATGGAAGTAAATGGTGATATATGATTTTGTGATCCGAGACAAGTTAGTTTGTTTCCTCGGAGTGGCTGTGTGCGTGTTTGGGTGGAAGGAAGGAGTCGGGTGGAAGGAGAAGGTGCGTGGGGGCGAGGGAGGGAGATAGCGCGGCCTGTAATTGTGAGACAAAAGTTGAAGAGCGTAAGTTGTTGGCACGTGGCTGTGGAAGCTGGAAGAAGAGGTCAATGGGTGACACAAGCATGGATGGCATGGCAGGGAAGTGTGTATGCTTGAGCAAGGGAGATAATTTGAAAGGAAAACCGTTTGTTCTGCCATCATTTTTTTCCTTTTTTTCCCTTTTTTCCCTTCCTCCTCACTTTTCCGACAAGGAACAAAACTCTAAAAACTCCTACTAGGACACGACGCGTACACTTACGCAATTACTATGTATTACTGTCGGCACACATCTTTGCTCTAGCTCTGCCCTGAAGAAGGAACTTGGCCCATTTTTTGAACTAAATACCACACTTTTCCGTGCCTGGGAAAAGCGCAAAACAATTTGTTTTATGTTTTTCAAAAACTGGCTTACAGATTACACACATGTCTTCTTAATTTTGAAAAGGGGCTACATAAATAGTCTGTTTACATTAATATTTTGAAAAAATACAATATTTGAAAATGTCCTTTAAAAGGTCTCTACATTCTTTACTAAATCTGCACAAGGCTTTATTTACATGCTTTTGAAAAACTGTAAAATGCAGTATTTGCACGGCTTTGAAAACTCTAAAATTCCATATTTGCATGTTTTTAGAAACTGTAGAATGCCTTTTTTGCATGCTTTTGAAAAAATGCAAAATTCCATATTTGCATGCCTTTGAAAACTGTAAAATGCCTTTTTATGCTTTTGAAAAAATGCAAAATGCCCTATTTGCATGCCTTTAAAAACTGTAAAATGCCTTTTTTGCATGCTTTTGAAAAAATGCAAAATGCCCTATTTGCATGCCTTTGAAAACTGTAAAATGCCTTTTTTGCATGCTTTTGAAAAAATGCAAAATGCCCTATTTGCATGCCTTTGAAAACTGTAA
>JAQFZC010001202.1:0-32945 GCA_034695205.1 Dicyrtoma fusca
AATGATATTTTCCATTATAAGGACTTGGGACATATTGCAACTAAGCATACACTGGACTTGGGACAAATTGCATTTACACAGACGAAATGTGTATAGCAGTCAACTTGACCAAGTTGTTATCGAATTGTCAGCTTTACATGATTTACACAATTGACTTTTTGACTTGAGTTAGATTGGGATTGTTATGGTTGCGTGCCTTTGATGCTCTCTCCCTCTCCTAATATTTCCTAAATTACAATTTTACAATTTACTATAATTTAGGTGAATACTATACTATCGTCCCTTTTAGGATTGGGATACATGTGTGGACCTTATATAACTTCTTTGATTCTTCTTCTTGTGACGTGAACAAGACTCATAACGAAACGACCAATTTAGTACAAGCACTTAGGTATGTATATGGGGAACAACAGTGAACAGTAAACAGTGGACAGTGCCGTACATAGGTAGGTACATTACATATTTTTTGTATCTGCCGTCTTCCTATTCAGTGTACTATAGTTTACAGTTTACAGTGCAGTGGAGTGCAGTGAACATTGAGCTTCTAGCATTGACACTTATCGTTAGTGCTCTCTTCCCTATGCTTGGGGTTTTGATTGGATTGAGGTAAAAAAATTATGATTATTACATCTGTCGGGGTACTATACCGTCCACTACACTACAGTGGTACAATTACAAGTTAAGAGTCACTTATTGAGTTTAGAGTTTTACGTCCCACTCACTCACTCACCCTCGCATCACTCAATATATTATATGATTTGCTCAATTTGCTCAATTTACTCATTTCATTTCAAAGTGGAAATTTTCGAATTGTAATTGTATAGGGGAAAAAATTGACAAACATGAGGGATGAGAGGATGAGCGATGCTTACACTTATACTCTGTGCTAGCTCATTTCTTCATTTCTTCATACCTATTTGTAATAACAAAAGTAAATATTGAGCTGATACATGTACCTGTGTAAGTATTGTTGAGTGGATGGATGTAGATGTAGTACCGCCTGCCTGCACAGATAATAGTTTCCCTGTAATGCACCTACATAAGATGTGAAGAGTGTGAAAAAGTGAGAAAAATGCCGTCTCGTTCCCAAGTTAAAAAAATCCCGAGGTTCGAGCAGTCCACTGAGAGAGACTGCTTTTAAAAAAACTTAATCCAACGAAATTTAAACCAGAGCCATGGTACTATGTATGTAAGTAGGCAGGTATTTATGTACGTGTTTGTTGTTGAGTAAAAGATAGTACAGTACAGGACAGTATAGTACAACAGCATTCCATGTAATTGCTGCAGCAACGTTGTCGTTGTGTAATTTAGAAAATCCATTATTGGTTAAATTAGTTTTTGCTCATGTAGAATGTAGATAGAATGAGAGGACGGAGGGCCAAGGGAATTTCGACAGGGAGCGTCGGAGTCAGAGTTGAGTCTCTTTTTTTCTCTTCCCATCTTCTTCTTCTTGTTCCTTGTAATATCCGTACGTTTTCTCGTATGTATAGGAAAATGGGCTACGTCCCTTCATGTAAGCCAGCTGAGCCTCTATCGTTAGATTGAAATTATGAGGTTGGAGATGACCACAATGGAATGAGCTTGGGTAATAGTTTTCACCCATAATAAACAATAAAAATGCTCCACGCTACATGAGGAGTGCAGAGACAATAAAAAGAAAGCAAGAAATTCGAGAAGATTTCAAGATGAGAACAAAATGATGGCACACTGAAATGTGAAGTAGCTGTTAGTACTACAGAGATATAGAGATATGAACTGGATAGACTGCAATGTTAATGTTCCTAGTGTTAGTGTTAGTGCGAGTCTGAGTGTTACGACGCACTCCTATACATGATTATGATACACCCAACTTCTCTTGTAAATTATTTGATTTGGACTGGGGATGATGGACCTATGTACGTATGTCTGTATAGGGTGGAACCATAGAACCATACATACATACCTACCTACGTGATAAATGTGCCTAGTCTGCGATCATCTCTGGTGATCTATGTAGGAATGGAGGCTCAGTCCATCTATAGAGGTGTATGTAATGAAAGGTGGGGAGGGGAAAATGTTCCATGTATATAGATAAGTTTACACGCCAAGTGGTACTGGAAGATGAGTTAAGATTGTAGATAGCTCAAGATGTGAATCCTAAAAGTAGTGGACAAGTCAGATATTTATTGTTGGTCCGTTTATACATGTATAGACTCTGAGGCTATGCCTATATCGCTATCGTGGGCTTTGCAACACTTTTGACTTGAGTCGTGGAAACTTATTATTGTGCATACGACTGATATTTTCAGTGATTTTCCATTTGGAATACATAGTAGCCAGTTTGGTGAGAGAGGCCACGGAGGAACGAGTTCTGTAAAAAAAAAAAAAAAAGTTAGAGCCGTCAAGAAATAAATGACTTGAGCCAATGAGAGACATTTACATTCTGCTCGCAAATTCATTATTGTTTTTTCGCCTCCTGCGTTTGAACTTTAGCGACGATTTACAACATAAAGAAATTTAGACATTTTCACATCTCTTTCATTTTATTGACCATCAACCATCACGGATTTACCAAAACATGCAATCCAACTCCGTTCGAGATGAGTGCATCAATGCAATGAGGGAAACTATACAGATCGACACGTTCGACACATGTGTGTACGCTCCCGTTTATAGGCAACCCAGTCATACATATTTACGTACTACATTTAATACACATACATACTGCACTACACCATTCGAATTCCGGTAAAACCAAAATACATAAGTACAGACACGTACAGACACAGATACATAAGCCCATGCTTTCAAAGTTTCAATCCTAATCCCAATCCAATACTTGAGATTTCCCAGAACAGAGGCAGACTCACTAATGCTATCTTTTCTCTCTTTCTCTCTCTCTCTCTTTCTGACTACCTGCATAATTTGACTGTAACTTGAACATTAATATGAAAGCAAAAAAAAAAGAATTTGTTCGTTGAGGCTCCCGTATAAATCATTATGGAAACTACCTATTATGATCGTATTATCAAGAAATATTGCAAATCACTGCGTGGTAGTAGTACTTGGACTGGGACTAGGGCTGGAGAGTAGGTGCAAACACATGTAGGCTTACCACTATCAGCAGCATCTGTATTATTATTATTATGATTACTATTACCAGTACCAGCAAAACAATAGCCTAATGCCAAGCAGTATAGTAGTGCAGAGCTACATGTATGTCCGTAGTTATAGTGATAAGTCAAGTGAGAATGAGACCCAGCCAACCTAGGTAGGTAGGTATCTACAGTATGCATATGTATAGGTATGTACTGACTCGTTCCCGTTCTGTAAGATTCTAATTTAAATTCAAAAATTGTAAAAATTTAGTCATAAAAGACAAAATAAAATAAGCGATAGATCTGACATTGATGTCGTCATTATCATTTAAGTTAACGAGCACACACACACACACAAATTTTTATTTTTCTCTCTAAAAAGTTTCCCTATTAATTTCCCTCCCTTGTTATTCTCATCAAAATCAAAAAGGGGGATGTTCCGTCATTAAAAAAATTAGTTTAATCATCTTGTAAAGAATAAGGTAAAGGGTAGAGGGGAAGGATGTAAGTAATAGAGATAATTGTTAGGGATTCAAAAATGTGACCCAGAATGACTCCTCATCTTGTTCTATAATCTAATCAATCATGTGGGCCTGCCTCTGTTCTGTTCTTTTATTATTTTTTCTCTCTCTCTCTCTCGCTTCCACACGAAGGAAGAAGATAGATGAGTGAGTGACCAATTTGGTTGACTTCCAAGTCGAGTTGAATTTGTGAAATCAGATTATAAGACGGATCTAGAGCACTTTTATTAAACCTGATATTGATATAAAATTGATGATGTCGTTTTTCTTCACATGTGAACAACACACACACATTCAGAGGCACATAATAGGGAGATCATTCAAAGTGTATATAAATTTGGTGTAGCTCATCGCTATAGGCATACCGTGGGGAATATATTTCACAAGGTCGTTCCACTGAAATGTTACGTTACGATGCTCTGCTATCTATCTCAGAACTACAGCACACACACATACACACACACACACATCTCAGGCCTTACTACAGGCTACAGACCTACAACATGCGATGGACAGCGGAATGGTTACATCTATAGGCGCATGCAGGAGACCTTTTCGAAGACAAGGGGAGACAGATGTTATGGAGGGAGGCATGGTGGATTTTTATTAATTTGATTTTGATACTAAGTTGCCTGGTGAGTTCTCTGAGTTCTCTGAGTTCTGAGTTCTTCGCTTGCATGTCTCTCAAGCATTCAACACTAAATCCTTTCCAGTTACCTCCAAATCTGACTCGGAGGAGAAAAGACAAATTTGCTCAATAACTCACCCAACGCTGTACTTACTCTGCTACTGATTATATAAATTTTACATTGTTTTCAAATTGGCATGCTGGCAGTTTAAAATGAATTATAAGATGCCAAGAGTTTAACCATTTAAATTCTTCCATGTAATTCATTATTCTTTAATGTACCTCGGCATGTTTTCTTGCTTACTTTTTATGTACAATTTCCACTTTGTCAATGTGGCTCTTCTGTATCAGTGCCTATATAGTGTAGAGGCAGAGATATACCTATAGCTATATACCCACCACTATATACCTATATGTTTATAGGCAGACCAAAACAGAAAGGAGATCTTCAGATCTCCTTAAAGTGGTAAAGCAAACGAAGCGACTTGTTGTCGTTACGACGATCATTCTTATCCCTTCCTTGCCCACCACAAATTGCCATTTTGATAACTGAGCATGTAGTCACAGCAGTCCATATATTACTGGAATCGTTTGGAACCCAAATTTTTGCTCTGACTTATTGTAGCTCATGCCTCCAGGCCCCTGCACTCCCAAAGTTAGAATTGCTCTCATGAAAGAAACAAGAAGACAAAAAAAAATAAAAGGAAGAGTGAGTGGTAGAGCGTACAGGAGAAGAAGCGAAGAGCTTTCTGTGTGTGTAAGTGTGTTTGGAGTAGCGCTCTGTGTGCTGACTGTGTGGAGCCTTCGCACACTTTGAGCATAAATATAAAAATGCAATATTTATGAGAAAATGACTGGGCTGCCGCAGATACTTCTCCGTCCAGAGATGATGATGATTGTTTTCCTATATAAAGGATAAAGGAATGGTAATTTACCTTAAGTCATCATGTACTTTGGCCTTCTTAAAAAGTAAAAAGTAACAAGTAACAAGTTCCATAGTTCCATCCAAGTCTCTCAATTTTTTATGGAGTCTCAATTTTTACCTGAATTCCAATTCAAAGGCTCATATTCTCGCTCTTTTATGTCCTGACTGGACGTGGCCTCCTTGCCTCTCTCTCGTGGAGGGGAGACAGACAGAGAGAGACAGAGAGAGCGAAAGCAGGAGGTTTGGACCAGCAGCTTCACAAATTCACAATAGACAAGCGTTTCTAACGCTATAAGATGCCATGTGACTCTCCTCCTTGAAAGCAACAACAAAAAGACGGAGGAGTTGGGACCCAGTGCTGCAGTCAGTCCTCGTGTATTGTATTCTTCTTGTAAACTGCACTGCTTGAAAAACTAAGAGTGTCTCTCCTTACAAACTCACAAACACGGACCAGCAAGTCAACTTAGACAGAGACTCATCACACACAGGAATATCCTATCTTCCTACCTTCGGAGAGACCGTCCGTGGCATTGCGACTGTCCTGCCATCGCATCAGGTCCAGTGACTAGTTCTCAGATGGCTTGAGTCCAAGATACTTGGGCTAATGATGAGTGGGTACAGGTAAAAGATATATACCTGGACTCGCTCTCTCTCTCTCTCTCTCTCTCTCTGATCCTAAGGGCATTCCATCCCTCGTCTACGACCAGAAAACAGATCCATACAGTAATTATAGGTAGGATCGTCCGTACGTACGACGCTGTGCTGGACGAGGACCCCTTTTCAGGGTCTCTGCACACTTTTTACCTTCTTCTTACCTGTACTGCATTTAGTACTTATACCCGCCCTTGATGAAGCCTTGCCTAAGGCAGGCAATCGGCATAGGAAAAAACGAATACAAACAGGAATGCAAGAGCGAGGGAACTTTTGATACTCGTATCTTTGCTATAGGTATATACACAGGTAGGTACATAGGGACCAAGTCTAATTGAGGATACATGGAGATGGCATATTAAGGCGAAAGATAGAGAGAGCTCCATGCATGTGCTTCTCAGATGTGTATTTTTAATATATCTACCTATGTAGGTAGGTAGGTTGTACATTGGATTGGTAGTGTGGTTGCTGTAAGGTCGACATGGAAAGATAGCAGTGTGTGTAATGTAAAGAAGCGAGTAGTGGAAGGAAAAAACCTTTGGAGGCAAGTAAGTCGGACTGTAAAGGTATTCCTGTTTCTTTTTTCTTGACTGCATTTTGTTCATTTGGGTTTTCTTGTAAGTTCCATTGTGTCATATGAATCTGAGAAGCTGAGGGTATACAAAAGGTAGGGCCTATCAACTTCCCTCTCCTGTACAATACACCTGAAGAGTCGATATGAAAACTTGTATTGGTACTTACGTCTCTGGCTCAGTCAGTCTCCTAGTGCATAAAACTATTCCAGCTCCTCAGAAGACAGCAGAGTACTTCTTCTTTTACGGCCACTTATGACTCCTTTTATCTATACGCAAATGCATGTGTAGGGACGGACAGAACCAGGCCATAGTAGATTTACTTGAGTCTATAATGTACCTATGTATGTATCGTCGGGATCAGTGGATATACTATCATGTTTTCTTTTTCGGAATGCTGTTGTACATGTGCAGAGGGGCATCTATGTACCTGTAGGGACAGAGAGAGAGAGAGAATCTCTTTCAAGAGAGATATTATGAATTTGTTCAAGTTAGAGTTTCGGTCATTGGGAAATTGTATACTGGCCGTATGTAAGGTAGGTGGTGGTGGGTACACACACACACACATGATAATAATTCCTATAGAGGACCACTGCTCTCTGTCTGACTGAGGCAACTCTACACACGGCATTTGATACAGAGAGGCACACACAGACTGAAATGAAATGGGTAAGGTGAGCTCAACCTCAACAACCACCTCCAGAGATTGTCCAATGATCGTGCTAGGCCCATCTTCGCCCTCCTCTTCAACTGCAGCATTGCAATAAGATTGAAAAATATTTATCCCTGCTGCAGTTGCATGCGCTGCACGCACCAAAAACAACCACAACAGAAATTCTTCTGGGCAAAATATATGTCAACTAGACATATATTTACATTTTTATAAACATCCCAAACACATTCTACGAAGGAATCTTTTTGACTTTTGACCAAGGATCCGAGTCTGTCATATAGTATAGAGAATAGAATTCAAGGAATTTTATTCCAACAACTCCTACTGTGTTATAGTGCCATGTCGTCCTTCTCTCGGTTTTGGTCTCTAGCCTCTCAGTTTTTTAAAATTTAACAACCTCGGCAATAGTGAACTGGGAAACTTGCTGTGAATTTGTTGTAGGAAATCATCCCTGAAATAACCTGGGTATACAGTGTATACAGAATTAAGTGTGAGTGATTGTGAGTGTGTGTGTGTGGTGTGTCTGTGTGTATTTGTATATGTGTGTGAAATCTATCTTTCAAAAAAAACATAGCAGTGTATCACTGGAACTAAACTCGAGTCAAATAATTTAATAAACGATCAAGAAAGCCCCGGGTATATATATCCCGGGTCTCTTTTTTGTATTTACTGGAGCTAGTAATATGTACGAGCAAAAAATGAGAAGAATTGCACGTGTATAGGTTAAAAGTTTTTGTCGCAATTGGAACGTGTGCACACATGTAGGAATTATTACACTGCCGCCGCCGCCGCCGCTGCCATATATACCGCCGCCAAGAATAACTTTTAATGTTTGTGACTGGATTTGATCACCGGCGAACCCCGTTACACTATCCCCCATATCCAGAGTGAAATAAATATAAATTATGGAATTTTTTTTACTTTTTCAAGGAAAAAACCTAATGGTGACACCAATGGTTCGTAAAATAAACTGGGATTTTTGTATTAGAACTGCATTGTGATAAGCAAAATAAAGATTTTTATGTGGATTCTAAATAGGGGGTAAGAACATTCTCTACTTTGTTGTACATTATATGTATAGAAATTCTAAGTCAACTTTTACGGTAACGGTATGTTTACTTTATGACAGTGACTTCGATTGAATTTTATAGCCATAATATTATTACCTACTACGCACTTGACTTGTTTGTTACTTTTACTGATTTGTTGACATTTTTTTAAAATGTGGAGCACGATTGTTTAATATGTTTAAACGAAGCCAGTAAAACACAACATTGGCAATCTGTCCTACGAAAGTTTTGCAATTGTTTTAGTTGTGACATAAAATATAATATTTTAAAAGCAAGCACGAGTAATGACAGGGATAATAAAATGATCCTTTTCATTTTACTTCCTTAATTCTCTCGTCCAATTAAATACCTGTCACTGTCTAACGACAGTATTGCTTAAGCTTTACCAAAAACCAATTGGAATTTAGAAATTGAACCTATATACATACATAACTCTGACACGGTTTGGAAACTTTTTTGAAGAATTTGTTCAGTGTAAAAATTATGGTTTTTTTCTGTTATGTTGGGACCAATCCATTAGTAATAGCGTCAGTAATTATAGGCACGAACCTTATAATAGGTTATTAGTTTGTATGGAACATAAATTATTATAAATTAGGTAAAAAAAAAGTGGGCAATACTGTCTTCGATCGCGTAACACCCGTCACCAGACCGGGCCACATTCGTAAATCAGGGTTACGCTCCCATCAAAGGAAAACGGCCCATGCACGTCTCGCATGTACATACAGTACTTACATAAAAGTATGAATCTCGTCTGTAAATTCTCTAATAACTCGGTGCTACTTATGTAGATGCTGATGTGTTACACACATTCACGCACTCCCCATAACTTTGATCGTCATTCACGTTCACACGAGAGCACCTATCTATTAAACTCTAATATATTTGCCAAGAACAAAAAGACGAAGAAGAAGAAGGGGAAAAAATGATTTCTCGCTAAAATCCTAAACATTGAAATGATTCTCATAATAATCTTTAATGCTTCAAGTTACAAGCTCAAGGCGGAGGCAACGTTGGATTTATATGAACATTAATGGGGAAATTGAGTTTAGGAAATGTCGAGCGAATGACGGCTAGTCGTTTTTTTTCTTCTTCTTCTTTTTCTCCTTTGCGCTTCTATTCCCTCAGCCGTTTGGTTTAAGAGTGAAATACAGAATATGAAAAAAGCTCCAGGATGATCTAACACAAACTGGTGTTACTTTTTCTCTCTGTGATTCCTCCGTGTCTCATGCCCTGCCCTATGGTCAAAAAAGAGAGCCGGGGTCGTTATTTATCAATTTGGCGTGTTTAATAGCTTGACACTAAGTTCAACGTGGCAATTAATTAAAAGTTTCCCCCCGCTCCTTCTAACATGTGTGCCTGTGTACCTACAGTCAAGTTTCTGACTCCAGAGAGCCATGCAAGCTGCCGAACAGTCTACTACGCAATAAGCGTTGACCAGTCGGTGGATTTTATTGCAATCACTGCACTGTCATTGATGAGCTCGTGTTATAATAATTTTGTAGGTATTTTAATATCGATTCAAATTTTGTTTTTGATTTTTGCCTTTCGTACATAATACAGAGTACATTCTGTCACATATTTTAGGGGTTTCCCTTTCATTTCAAAGTCCGCCCATGGCATGGGCGCTATACATAAGGAAAGTTTTAAATTTACGGGTAAACCTTCCCAGAGATCAAATGTAAAAAGATTTCAACTGTAAATATTCATAATGGATCTTCAGGATGGGACTAAACTCCCATCTGAGCTGCTGTAGGAAGTCATTAGAGGAGGCCAGCAACCACTTTTGAGGCAATTTTGACTGATTATTTATGTATATGGAGGAGATATAGGGACGGAACCTGCACTCCTGATTTGTGAGTAATCCACTCCATAATATTATCATATTGTGAGGCCTTAAATTACAAAATTCACACCTCAAGCCAGAGCTTCTATATTCTCTGCCGCAGTGCTAACCAACTACCATTTTATTTCATTTTCATGGATACGACAGAGGCAGTAAGTGCCTACGTCCATACATACTAGTACACATCCTACCACCATGAAAAGACATGAAAAAGCTAGATCTTAGTCTTGGTTTTTTGATGCTCGTGTAATGTTAATGGTAATGGTACTGTATGTAGGTACATATGTATGCTCCTATACTACAGACTATATAGCTAAAAAATCCAGCTATTATTTATTAGTCTGTGTACAAAAATGTGTGCAGTACACCTCATTTCCCAGACTGTGTGTTGTATGCTCAGAATAATTGAAATTGAAATTGGGAACCATCTCGTCCATAATCCATAACCATCAAGTAATATCTGTAATACTTGTTATGGGCATCCATCCCAAGAAATATGTAGTCTGTTAGTTTTTTTTTCTCCTTCATTTTAATGCCTTCAAGACTTCCACCTGATTTTCCACTTTATAATAAATTCTCCTTCCTAAATGTTAGCGCGTTATTTTATTTTATATGATTATATAATTATACGCGTTGGAAAGGTAGGAGCAACAACAACAAGTAGAAGAAGAAGAAAAAAAAAGTAATTTAATTTTTAAAGAAATTTTTGTGCAATACTCTGAGAGAGAGAGAGAGAGAACATCTGTGAAGATGCGATGGAATGAAGCGACTTTACAGGGAAAAGCTCCTTTGCAAGTTGCCAATGTTTGAGGCATAAATTCAATCCATCATATTAAACCATAATAATATTATTATTTGTGACTATACTTTAATATTATTGGGCAAAAAGTTTAAAAAAAAATCTAAATAGATTCTGTCATGCACATATGTACGTGCATACTTAGTAAGTCTATGAGGTAACAAACTTACTAGTTAGATCCACGTTTTCACGTAGTATTTTTTTCCGGGTGTCCTTGTGTAGTCAATAGTGAGAGAGTCAGAGATATTTCTAGTCATCTATGCTCAAGCTATAGCAATAGCACCTGTAAGCACCCAACGGCAGTGGAAAGCATATGTAAAAGCCAAGCCAAGGATTTACAGGGAATAATAATTGATTGGTAGGAAGACGTCAAAGGAGACTTTTTGAGTGTTATTGCGTTGGTCCAAATGTAAAAATGCAGTCATTTAATAAGATATAAGTCGACTCTCTAAAAGCCTCATGATGTAACCAGAGAAATAAATAAATAAAAAATAAGCTCTTAACTTTTTCTTGTTCAACACATGTTTTTGGTCACCTACATTCTATTGACAAAAGGAAGTGGAAGAAATAGAAATTCATAATTAATCTTTGAACAAAACACTGGGGGAGGATCGAGGTACAAGTAATTGTCATTGCTATCCATGAGCATCTCTCTGTCTCTGTTTGTGTGTGTGCCTATAGCTCTGCTCGTTGTACATCCATAGAAAGGTGTATAATATCTTCAAAGGTGTTCTGGTACATCTAGAAGGCATTAGGAATTCGAATTTGAATTCGTGTCTACCCAAATAGTATAAGTTTCCCTTCCCAGAGCATCACAGAGTCACATCTGATGGCTCCTTTGACTGCCTGGAAGTTCCTTTTGCATTTAGCATCTTCAAAGCGATGGACTGTGGGCTATGTAGGTATGTACCTACGTACATATTCATCTTGTAGGTAGGAAGAAGGGATGGATGAGCGTGATGAGAAACAACTTGACAGACTAGGGATTTGGCAATATAGCGTCATCGTAATCGTAAACTGTGGGCTTTCTGTTATTAGTAGTTGTTGTTGAGAAGTTGAGAGATGCGTAGGTGTGTGAGGATTTTATATGTGCATCTGAACAGCAAGGGAGACACACACACACACACACACATACAAACTGCACTTGAGCTCATCGTCAGTTTGAAATACGGTTATATAGCGATTCAGCATGATTTGTCACCATGTGCCTTTACCATCTTTTTCCTCCTTCATTTTTTTTTCGCCCCGTCTGAGCTCCTTCATGCTACAGTCTGTGTGAGTTATTCCAAATTCCCCTGTAGGAAGGCTTTATTTCGATTCGATACAATCTACGTATAAACATCTACGCTATATTCTTCATATAGGTGTACCAGTGGAGTAGAGCGGAGGTAGGCAGATCGCTTTTGGAGATTCACAGGTTGAGATTTGTTGTGTGCGGGAGAGAGAAATCATGTAAGAACTTTTCACATGTGATAATCTAATGGCTAAATGACTGCGATAATATTCTGGCAGAGCACTTATTGGAGATGTATTGTCTGATGAAGGAGCTCCTCACTGTATGCATGTATGTATGTAGATGCATACTTTGTCTGTTTGTGTTTTGTTGGAGTAAAAGTGCGGAACATAAATGGTGAGCTGATGGGCGATGGAACTGATTGTGTGTGTGTACACATAGAGGAGCAATAACAAGAGTTAAAGGAACAAGTCGATGAGGAGACAAGTTAACTTTCACGTTCACCATCTTCCTTCCCAATCCCAGCAATCGACAATCGACCATCATCATCATCGTTTTGAAATAATCTTGACTCCCAATACTTCACATCATATTAGTCTCGTACTCATTCCTCCCAGCGATCATCAACGTCCCTCGTTTCCCTCGTATCAATGACTCTGAACCTCATTTTGTAAAGTAGTTAAAATTCAGTGAGAGACTGTCATGAGAAATGTGCAAAAGCGGGAGGGAGCTCTCTGCCTGTCTTCGTGGTGTACATAATAGTATATATATTTCCAAACTATCTTTGTGTACTGCCAATAATGGAGTCCTCCCCGTTATTAATTGGTTCGAAATCCTACAGGATTTCATTCCCGTGCATAGTAGAGAGGAGGGAGGTGGGTCCCCATGGGCAGTAGGTATGATGAGGCAAATAAATTCATATGAGAAGGAGAAGGAAGAAGGAGGGGAAAAGGACGAAAATTTGCGTTGGCGGGCTTCTAGTTTATGGGCTGAACCCAAAAAGATAGCTGGCTACAAATACAAAATACCAGAGCATAACTCTCTGTATGACAGCCCTCGTTGCAAACTCCTTATGTCCGGCTCTCGATGCGAAATCAACTGGGATGAGTGCAGTAGTACATACATAGAATAGTAGTGGTGGATCGGAATGCTGTGCTGGGCCATGCAATCCTCGTCTTTCACGTCTGCTAGAAGATTTTCCCATGAGGAGGAACATCTTGGGATGTTCAAGAATGCAGTCCTTCCCTGTGACCACTCTTCTTCTGCGTTGAATAATGAATTGGATTTTTGACTCCAGAGGTAAATTGATGGAAATGCAAATGTGTTAAGGTGGGTGAGGGAAAGAGTCAATTGATTCCCATCTTTTTGTTTTTTTTAAATACTCTCTCGGTCTAAATTCGAATTCAAATTTTTAAATACTGCCGTCCAACCGTCTCCTTCTGTGTATTTTACTATTGCCACCACGTACACTACTTCCGTGAGGTAAATATCAGGAGTTGGCCGCTGTCTCCTTCGGATGGACAGGCACACACACTCTCAATCAGTGTAATAACCACCGTCCCGACATTAATCTCCAACTGTGGCTATCGGCAAGGTGATCCTATGACTTTAATAATAAAGCCCACCAGTTGCCAACTAACGTACATAGTTGGGCTACTGAGACATGTGGGCATACAAGCACAAGCTTAACAGTACACTGAATAGCCGACAATCATTTCCTATTGAGACTCAATGCATTGGTGATTATATGTATACCTGGACTGTGCTGTGTAAGGATGTGTTTATTTTCATTTTCCATGGAATGTCTCATCGTATATAGGTGTATCCATCCACTCCACAGGGTGTAGTGTAGGCTGCATCTGTAGTTATAGAGGGAAAGTGCGTGGCCCGTTCATTACTATTCCTTCTGACTAAGCGTCAGTGTCAAAAGTCAATCGTGTGGCAAAGAACCAAGTTGCACCTCATATACCCAAATAATTACATCCATAACGATCATTCCTTCCATTTCATTCAATTCCAAGGGTTGACTTGTTCACTGGACAAAAGCGACTGCGAGAGGTGCTCTGTTGTGGCCAGGCCTGGCCAGACCAGGCCATGCAGATGAAAAACGCTCCATAACATCTGTAGGTAGGTAGGTTGGCCTGTTGGTGGATGATCTTTTGAGAGAAGGAAAGCGTCGTGAGTCATGTTCATGTTTGCATGCGTTGAATTAAATTTGGTTGAACAAATAATTACTTTTTTCAATTATTCTCATTCTGATAGACAATCTACACATTATATAGTGAGGAGTCTAAGTCGACCTTCCATCTATTACCTATTTTTCCATAGTAATTGTGTAGGCTTGCAAACAAGGTGTTTATAATCTGCTCCCCATGAAATTCGTAGCATGATCTCATTTTTTTTTTAATTAAACGGATTTATGAAATTAAATTATTACAACAACGTGTGCTTCTACTTTAGCTTTGGCATTGGCATGCCATGACTCGCTCTTTACGTGGCGCGTAAGCGTTCTTGTATATCCCCCCAAGACTTTTTTTTTGTTGTTGGTGTTGTTGTTGCTGTTGATGCCTGTGTGTGTGTCTTGTGTGTGTGATTTGATATGGTTTACATAGTTTTAACTTTACGATTATCAGATTTGAAATGGTATTTTTTGGTGAAAATAATTGAGGTGTGAGTAATAAAATTAAATAAGAAAAATCTGCACGTGGTAATAAAGATTTGATTACTCACGATTATCAGGCAGAAATCAGGATAGACGGGTTGGGAGTTTTGGGACGCAAGGAGAGCTTGGCATTTATGCACTTTAATTTTTCTATGAGTTTCGGGAAGGAGCCTAAGCATTATACTGAGATATAGGGACAGGGAAAATACATAGGTAGGTAGGTACAGGCGTATAGCCCATAGTAATCAGGCGAGGTTTATAGAATGATAGAGATAGACGCAGAGATATTGGTTTACTAGATGGATGAGAAAGTGGCCTCGTTTTTTGGTGACACTATTATTTCAACCTACGTACTCTACAGCAAACTATCTGATCAGCTCGCATCTTTGCTCAACTCAAGTCTAAGACTCAAGGAGTGAAGGCAGTAGAGAGAGAGACAAACAGACTAGTAGGCAGTATTTAAGTTTACACTCAGGTAGGAAGAAGTTTTGTGTACATTACCTAGAAACCTGTAGATGCTGTCGCTCTCGATCCTTCCCTTCGTCCATACTCAGACGTACTTAACCTATTAGGATCTCGGGGGATTTAAAGAATACTTTACAGAAAAATTTAATTCTATAAATTAGCTTTCCCAAAACGGTCAAATCTAGTACATAACAATTTTTCAAAACGGTCAAAACTAATAAATAACACTTTCAAAACGGCCAAATCTAGTAAATAACACTTTTCAAAAGGTCAAAACTAATAAATAACACTTTTTCAAAACGGTCAAAACTAATAAATAACACTTTTTCAAAACGTTCAAAACTAGTAAATAAAACTTTTTCAAAACGGCCAAATCTAATAAATAACACTTTTTCAAAACAGTCAAAACTAGTAAATAACACCTTTTCAAAACAGTCAAAACTAGTAAATAACACTTTTTCAAAACGGCCAAATCTAGTAAATAACACTTTCGAAATGGTCAAAAAACTAGAAATTATCATTTTCCAAAACAGTCAAAACTAAGTATATTACCGTTTTGAAAAGGTTAAATGCTACAATGCAATACCATGCAATACGCTGGACTGTTAAGTTGAACTTTTCGTGAAACCAAGATGCATTACATACTTCTTACAAATAATTATCCCAAAGCACACACACACACACAGAACCAACCGCAGCAGGGACAGCTTACAAGCTACATATTATCCACATAGAGGGTGACAGTTTTTTGTCCATTTAAGGTCGTCAAGATCATTTTACGTTCCCATACTGATCTACAACTGAACAAATGGCTACGGAACGATCTGATGCGACACGAATGTCACCAGAGCAAAGCTCTTTCATCTCTTTAAATTGTCACATGAAAATGGTACTAAGGATCTTCAAGTGTAATACATGGTATCTTCCCAAGTGCTTCTTCTTCTTCTTTTTCTCCTTCTTCATCTCTTCCCTTTTCCTTCCGATGTGTGTATGTGTGTGTATCTCCCAGCCGGCCCATCACTCCCTTTAAATCTGTATCCTTTGCCCTGAATTGTACTGAATCCATCCCTCCATCATCCCAATGAATAATTCAATGTGTTTTGGTAGCCCTCTTAAAAAAAATTCCCTGTCCTACGACATGCGACCATTATTTCTTGGATTTAATCAAAAAATTCTAATGTTTCATATCGCCCTCACTTTGTATTGTTTGCCTTGGTAGGGTGAACTAGAGGATAGTAGTACTTTATAGTTAGAACTCTGATTCATGGAGAATGTAATGATCCATATCTATGTAGGTACTTGTAGAGATCTGTCTTAAGATTTCGTGTATTCCATTCCTTTGTGTATGAGTATACCAGCTGCTATGATCCTAATGCATATAGATTTATCGGCCTATCTATCTATTCATGAAACCCTGTGAACTTTAGGAGTGCATTGGAAAAATGGAACCTTTTGGTCATATCTTTACCATAATGTATCTTGTGGTTAAACGACGAAAAAAAAACAGATTTAAATCTCCTTACATATGTTTCCTTAATTTTTCAATGGATGTATAGCATCGACTAGGTATGTAGTACAGAGTTAGCTTGTAGACATTACATACATACATATAGACTATACAGTAGTGTGTACATACACCTGAGCTGAATTCAGTGGAAGGATGTTCATGGCGCTGTTATTGCACAGCACAGTAACTGTTCCTTGGCCTGCCTGTCGAGAGCGTCTTTGAAATGATTGAAAAACAGTCAAGAGTGACGTGAACGGTGGCCAAAGGGATAGAAATAGCAAACACATGCAGCCATGGCGATGCGATGGCCATGGTGATTGTCTTTAGTTCTAGTCGTTCGTAATATTCAAAGTTCATGTTCGGAGAAAATGTCTCCTTATTTTTTTTTTTATTTTTACAGAAGGAACACCCTTTTAGACTAACGGAGAGTGTATATGTATGTATGTATAGCTATGTAAGGGCATGCTATGTATACACATATTCACCTATAATGAGTATGGTTACTTTTATGACCAATTTAAATGAATTGCTATGTACTAACTGTATTAAAAGCACATAGATTTTTGCGTACAGCGGAAGCGTAACCATTAAGTTTACTTTGATTTGCATTTAGAAAGGGATGCCATGTCTGTTTTTAAGTGAAATGGGCATTGCATTTGTCTTGGTTTCGTGGTGCTTTATGTACCACTACCACCTCCATCCTAAAAACTAAACCCTTCCTCAAATGAGTGGTTATACATACCTACATATATACATAATACATACAGAAGAAAGAGAATAGCTTTTGGTGTTCTGTCTTCTGGCAGTTCAGCACAGTGCAGTGGTTTTTGGCTCTTGGGTCTGTCCTCAGCTAGTAAAATATATGAGGAATGTGTTTGTCTCTCTGTTAAGAAAAACTCTTAGCACACACAGTTCCTTCTTCGCATATGATTATTATTATTATTAATGCGAAGGTACTTACCTATGTTGAATGTGAAATTTGAATTTGAATGGTGCGTATGTATCTTCAGTACTAGTAACGTCCAATCCCATGCATGGCTCTACGCACACAAGATGCAAAAAAATAAGGGCTAGAAAATAATTTACGATTGTTGGTTTTGTTTAGTTCATCTGAAAAAGATGTGTAATGGATTGTCGTGCATTTGAATTAATAATAGAAAAGATGTGAGAAAGAATTTTTAAAAGGTGTGTGTGTGTGTGTGTGTGTGCGTATACTTCACGCTACGCTTAATTGTACGAATGAACCCTTTCCGCTCGCTTTGGGATTCAGTACAGATGGACTCCACAGTTCGAGTTTTGATCCCTTCCACCTATTCATAGGACATTTTTTAATTTTTTGAGAATTAAAATAATCTTGGAAAAATGTCATCTCAAACAGTTCCAAAGATTTCCAAAGATTTAAGAGGTTCATTGCTTTGATGGGAAAAATTCTTTTCGGTTTACTTTACTACCAGTACCAGTAGTGTTTAATTTCCTTCATATTTTGTATTCTTATTTTACATCATTTATATATAGGATTACGATTGTACCTACTTTTTGAACTGGCAGTGATACAGACAGACCGCCAGGTTGGACATACATAGGTATGTCGACAGAGGCGATTGTAAAATTCTTGACTATTTACAGCCTTATCAATGTCCTATAGGGATATTTACATAGTCAAAGAGATTGTCTAGTTTGAGTTTTATTATCAGACAAAAGTTCACTGCAACATCAACAGTGATAGTACTGAAGCTGACCTAAACTTTTGACGCTTCTAAAACTAACTGTAGTGGGGGGCGGGGGCGGACATCCAATAGTGTTGTAATAATTCCTCAAATCAGAAATGAAGTAATACAATGGCTCTATTTTCGTTTTTCTTTAAAAAAACACGATTATTTCTCTATTAATTCTACAAAAAAACAGTATTTGGATGAAAATAAAACAATGTTTTCAGACCTTATCATTTTCTAGCATTTTCTGGTCCCATCCAGAACTCCTGCTACCACTGTGTATAACTATATGTAGGTACATATGTTGGCATATATCGTTGGCATTGACGATTACATTGTGTAACTATTTGTAATCAATTTCTAGGAAGATCTTTTCTAGAAAGTGTATAAGCTACTAGTCCACGTACAATTGTATTTGCCAGTCTCTCCGGGGTGATAACTGTCCGCTGTTGTCTGAATAGAGAGTAAAATGTACACATTGGGAATTTACTCTGAACTCCTCCGTCCACTTATCAGTGTGAGGAGCAGTGCAAACAAATAAGAAAGTTCCTTCGGATAAATTGCTCATGTAGCTCTGGGAACACGGATATTTGTCTGGATTCTCTTTATTTTATTTATATAAATCAAAACATAGTAAAGTCCAGCGGGGTGAGTGGACTGTAAACTTACTAGTCAGTCCACAGCCCTAGTGTGTGTATAGTTCTAAACATACATACATACTAAAAGCGCATAATTTTTATTTACGGTCAGCTTTAACTCACTTGAACAATGAGTACATAATTCAAAACAGGGAGACGGGGGAGATTGTTCCGAGTCTATACTAGTAGGAAAAGTTTTATTGAATTTGTACAAAATTCTACCAACGACTCTCTCGAGAGGGACTAATCGTAAGGAAAAGATGTTGAGAGGGAAGACAGATAAATGTAGACACAAGTTGTTATCACATCTTTTTGAGGAGAGTGCGAGAGATGTAAAGTGAAAGATTCAATTTGAAACACGCTTAAAAATTTATAACTGTTCAAACTCAAGTTTTTCCAAAGTCCTAAACTATGTGTACACAAGTCTTAAGAGAGCAGGCGAGAGTGACTGTGTACTGCTGGATGGCTATAGCTAGGGATTTTCCCCTGTGTGGTTTTTATGCATAGTAAACAAGATGAGAGAGAGAGAGAGAGTCATTGGCAGATGTTCCTTACTTGAGAAGTCAGAGTTCCATGACGTGTTTGTTGTTATTGTGAGTCCAAGAATTAAGATAGTGCTACAAAGCTACGTACAACTACACACAATCAACCACTACAGAGATACCATTACGACTTACGACGGCAGAGCAAGCACATAAGTGCCCATCCATAGAACTCTTGGAACTGTGAAGGGAAAAAGCTCATCTTCGTCCTCATATATGGTCCTTCCACCTCATTCCTTGTATTTGTATTTACAAGGGGCTCATAATATTATGATATAGAAAAACTATTTATCGTCTACTTGGGACGTGAAGACATTTAAATAGCTTTTTGAACAATCTAGCTAAGCCATCCATCCGTCACTGATTGCTGATAGTAGGTAGGCCAAATAAATACTACACACACACACACACACATACATGTACACACAATCTTATTTAAATAATTAGGCATGCGGTAGGTTGTTTTGCGGTTATGCAGATTCTGATTGCCCTTTTATTAGTTATCACACGTGGAGGGGATATTTCATCTCCAGAGGTTGTTACCATGCTTCCCTCTACACACATCCCTTGTCGTACATTGCAATAACTGTAGGACAGACACACCTGAGCACAAGTACCATCCAAACAGACAGACTCAGTGAGTATACAGTAATTATTATATACTATACATACAAATCTCCTAACTAGTAAGTTGTAAGACTAAGACTGACATGATCTCAAATATACATATATTGAGAGCCTGTATAGTCGTATATACATAACAACCACATTCGTTGAAATTCAGTTGGTGGTTTTTTTTAAAAGTCTTCCCGTTACTTCCAACGACGTAGTAAAGATTTCCAATTGAAATAGTACATTTTCTGCATGTTAAGAAAAATGATTGGTTTCAACGCCGTTTTTTTTTGTCAATCCATTTAAAATATTTCTGTAATCATCTACAATCTTTTTAAACACCGTCTTTACGTGCTAATCACAAGTTTCCAATAACAATCATCTAACTATCTATCTCACAGTTAAGGATGCGGAACTCTGTCTCTATCTCTAAGTAATATCAATTGGGATTTTTTGATGGCTGGAGCTCCAGAGTGGAGGAATTATTATTATTCATTTCCCTTTCGTCCATCGGTCCATCCCCATGCATTGGTCTGTACACCATGGATTGATTCAGTAGATCGATCAAATCGTTCTTTAATAATAGCTAAACTACCTCTATGCACTTCCTATTATATATATAAACAGTATAAAAATGCACGCTACACAGTGATCGGCCAGTGCGTTATATTTCCGTCATTCCCACGAGAATCCCTACAAAATCGAGCTAAAGTTCAAAGCTATGCTATGCATGCATGGAAGCATATAGGCTTCCTTCCTCAATTTTGATTACAGCCATAAACTTGATTGGTTTTTACATAAAAATTCCGTCTTCCCTTCCTCATATTTCTAATAGCGTTTTATGGTTTCTTATGACAGGACAATTATCATATAAAATGATTATAACTGAATATTCTTTTAGAGTTTTATCTCTAATCGATTATTTTATTCTGTATTATAGTACCCACCATTTCGATTATACACATACACAGTATGCAGTAAAACGATCGATAATAATTAGTACTGGATAGACGGGAAAATGATGCGCGCTTTTTTATAAAAAAATTAAATTTATGCAGTTAATCGATTCTAAATATTCCCAATTTGCGAATCAGCACCCTCACCGAAGTTCCCACCCTTCAATAATACTGAGAGTCCAGAGCGCAGAGACGTTCCCCATGATTTATCATGAGCTAAGGTTACAAACCTTGCCCTTGTACACTATAATTTAAGCACTCTGAAATGAAAAATGTAGGGTTCGGGTTGATTATTAAATATTAATGCATAATGAGCAATTGGGGGGAGAAAATTGACATTTTACTGGAATACCTGCGTAGGTAGGTTCTCTTTCATGTGGCTGGATGTGTGGGGCACTGTTGACGAGAGGGGCAGAGATGAAATTACGATGCGAGAGAGCGGAAGATTGCAAGTATTTGAGAGATTCAGAGTCATAGCTATGAGCACCTACTAAATAGTACGTACATACATAGGTAAGATGATGTATTGGGCTGACGCAGAAGGGAAGATATACAGTGCCTATATAGTGTGTATAGGTATACAGACGAAGACGGACTGTATGGTCATGACATGACATGAGAATATGACGTGACAAGCAGGCGAAACAGCAGCCCTCCTTCCAATGTATCATCATCCTATGATTCTCCCTGTAGACTTTGAGGAAGGTAGACATTAGACCACTTGTAAAAGCTTTATTTCTTCAAGTCAGATGAGTTTATGGAAATTCATGTAATTTATGGAAGAAAGAATAATAATTACATGCGTATCTACGTATATTACGTCCCTGAGATTGGTAAGTCACGTATGATTACATTCCTCCTTTTTGTACTCAGTCAGGTATGCAGGAGCCTTCCTCCACTATGTATCTGTCCAACATACTTCCACTCAGGTAGGTATATTTGCACATATACATACAGACTTGGCATGCTACAGATACAAAATACATCTATACAACCCAAAATATAAAATTCTGATGCGTATCTCCAAGAACCCCTCATTTTCATACTCCAGAAACTATTAAAATTTGACTGCGCTGGAACGAAATTTGACTCGTAGTGCCTTGAATCATGCCGTGGGATCTAAATAAAATAAAACAATACATTTTTTAAGATTTCTGTACCTACTTGTATGTACATGTACTGCATAGTGCATACATATTTGTTAGAAGTGCATGAGGGTTGCAATGAGCTCAAGAAAACAGAAATAAGGAAGTAGTATAATATCCAATTATAAAAAGTGCTATGTATTTTGTATTTATGACTCTGACTGTGTATGCAGTTAAAGACGGTGTGCAACAAATTAAAAAATGTCTGTAAAAAGTTGTGTTGTTATGTTTGTGTGTAGGTTGGTAAGTATGAAGCCCTCTCAAGTTTTGCACGAAATAGGTACAAGATTCAGTTCTGGGAATATATAGGTTATGGCGATGATATTTTGACATAACAAAGTACCTATGTACATCCAAATAGGTACTTCATCATATAGTCGTTATATTCTCAGAGTATCCACATTTGTCTCCTTTTGACCATTGCAATTGCATTGAGTAGGTTCAGGCCTCTGTGTTGTGTTGTGTTGCATATGCATTGTCGGCATTCAATCTTATTGCAAGGATACACAATTTAAGGAAATATTATGATGAGAATTTCCAATTTTGGCCAAGAAAATCAATCCATGAGCCACGCGAGAGCAGTCCACTATGAAAAATTAATTCATCTGGATGGCTGGTGTCAGGCAAAGGAAAGGTCTCTCGCTCATTCCAATCCAATGTGAAGGTTATGAAAAATCTTGAGCATTATTGCATTGTCTACACTGCACTGTGGAGTTTTGTTGTTGCTCTTTTGTTATTGTTGTTGTTCCTGGGTCTGTTGGCGTGTCGTTTCCAGTCGACTGGATTGAATTGAATGGAATGAAATGATCATGCTTACATGAGCGTCTGCCGGAATTAAATGGTGTGATTGACGGATATAACTAAATTCTTTGTGACTGTGCGGAGCCGAAGCGAAGCACTGTGAGTTCACATGCAAAACATTCTATGCGATTAGTAGGCAGTTGACTATGCAACGTAAACTGTACTAATTGTTCTGTTCAATAGATTTCTGCCTCAGTTCACGCGCTTTGTAAGCGACAAGTGCTTTGATGAATGCCTGGCGCTATGAAGCGATACAATCAAATCTCTAGCTTAAGGGATGGAGTTTCTTCCGTACCTTGACTGCACAGATTTGCACTTTTGTCTTACATAATATGTGTAGACAGTAGATTCATAATGAAGCACAAGGGAGAACTTTTTTTTCATTTTCTTTTTCGATGATGATATGATGAGTGAGTGGACCGTCAACCTGTTTGGTATCACAAGTAAAATATTTCATCATGGAGCCCATGTTTCATTGGCTACAGTGTGAGAGAAAACAGAGTGAAATGCTAGGCACGTACATAATGGATTAGAAATGGCATTTCAAAGACAGAGCGGAGGGTATCTGCTCTGCCTCTCTTTGCCTGCCTGCCTGCCTGCCTACCTCCGTGAGATGAGATGATCGCGAGCTCCAAAGTCGAACTATATCCGCAATCCGTATAAAAATCTATTGAAATGCACACAGGCTCATGGGGCCCAGCGTACACTTCTTACTGAGTGACCAGACAGCCATGCTCTACTATCCTAGCTGGGCGCTCTGTCTTCTCTGTTGTAATGTAATGTAATTTAATGTGGTGTTTTCTAGTCTCTTCTCTTGTTCTCTTGGGTTATGCAATGCCATGCCATGCAATGCTCTGAGGATGCTTGAGGATTGGAATCGGAATTTCTCCGTAGGCTCCTCACGTCCACTTTTCGTGGCGAAAAATGCGAGTCTCTTGACTCTGTGTGTGTGAAGAAGGAAGATGAAGTACAGAGAACTGATTTAAGGTTGTTTCAGCAACTCTACTGGTTTCATGTTGATCCCATTATGTATGAGGTGTGTGTCTCTACACTAACTATGTACGAAGATGATGAAACTAGGAGGAAGGTGCATTACATATATCTCTATTGGAGATTGAGTTGACTTACACGGGGGAGAGTGAGGAGATGCTTGTTCATACCTCAGATGCCTACATGTGCTGGGCCTGTTCCTGTACGTGTGTGCGAAGACGTCCGTGGACTCGACGAGGGAAAAGAGAAACAACTTTTGTGGCTATGGCTTTGCACTGCACTGACTCTTGAGTGAACGATAAAACATTGTTCGGTAGATTAAATAGCATAAAAGAGATGAACTCGGGGTAGTTGTTGATAGTAGTTAGTAGTAGCAGTTACATAGTATTAACTAGTGAGCACTACTTAACTCGGACCTTATCAAATCAACTGGGATTGGAATGTCTACACGGTCCCCTCGGCCCGTGGAATCACATTGCAACAGACCAGAGTGCATGTCATACTATATAATACAAACACACACACACACACCAGACCATCATCCCCATGCCATTCCACAGGATGGCGGTTGGAAGATCTTGAATTTTTCTGACGACTTTGAGCAATCTTTTTTATTTTTCATTCCGCACTTCATACCGCTCACTGTTCCTATACATATACATACACTTGAGCCAAACCTTCACTTTCCTTGTCGCCTTCCCGTGTCTTGTAAAATCCTACGACGAGATTATTCTCTCTCTGCATAATTCCTGGCTCGGAATTAGTCAAAGAGTCACATTCAATGCCAATGCCAAAGCCAAAGCCAAATCCAGGGAAACATATTCCAGTCATAGTATGTGGGGCTGAGAAGTGACAGAGAGAAAAAGAGAGAGAGGCATTAAAATATGTACCCTAAAGAAATGAACTATAAGGGAAGGGAGTTAAAGATGAGAGAAGGCAGCATCATTTAATGCTGTATCACAAACACGCTAAGACCATCTCCGCCACATTCCACAAGTCGAATACACAAATTATTATTACGTGTTATCCAGCCACGCTTTGCTTGCTGAACAACTTGTGATTTACCTAAAAAACCGTTTGTTTACTTGAGTCGATCTATGCTGTATGCCCTTCTCCGGTGTACATATAGCTATTGATCCCTAGTATACATACCTATATGTACCTATTTTAAGTAAGTTCACACTTGTACGTAGTACCTATATAGTCAAGTAGAGTCATGAACCTGTGTGATGCATTCAAGTAAGTATTCCTCTAATAATAACCCACCCCGGCATTCTTTCACCGACGCGACTGAGTGGTATAGATTTCCATGCCTAGGTAGGTAGACACTTCACATTTTGAGCTTCAAATGAGCAGTCGTCAGCAATCCACTTTAGAGACACAGAACATTATGGTCGAGCTCCCTTGCAGCTACTGCTCTTCCTATTCCTCATTCCTAGTCGCATTCGCATTTTTTTCTAGTATTTTATAAAAGGATTTAAAAGCACTTCCTATTATTTGTCAAGCATT
Source organism: Dicyrtoma fusca (assembly GCA_034695205.1). Lineage (NCBI taxonomy): Eukaryota > Metazoa > Arthropoda > Collembola > Symphypleona > Dicyrtomidae > Dicyrtoma > Dicyrtoma fusca. The sequence continues at coordinate 25,536 of JAQFZC010001202.1, forward strand.
ATAATTATCTGGGAAGAGCCATTAGTCCGCTGGAAATGCATTTGACTAATAGTGCACAGCTCTTCTGTTAGAAGCTCAGAGGCTACATAGGCATATATGCAAAGATTTTGATAAAGGAAACTTTGCTCAAATAGCGTTGAGAAATATATAAAATGGACTTTCCTATCCATTTTATTCCATATTAAAAATCCATCCAAAGCTCCGTGTACTACATACATAAATAGATGCCTCTCCCGCATGTCTCCAGGACCAGAAGGAAAGCAAGGTACCTACCTTTGCTGCCTTGCACTTGCTCAGACAATACGTGATGCACCTTCTGTACTGTAGGTCACAATGGGCTAATTTTTTGAAGGGCCCTCTTTACTTTTAAAATGCGAGAGTGGAGGATGGAGTGATAAAGGTTTTCCTAAAGTACCCATGTCTGCGTATACTACTGTAGGACCTGCTTGTAGTAAAAGCAGTGGAAGTTGAGGCCTCAACATTCAAATTCGAATTGTTTGATATTTCCGTATGGTATGATGTAGGTCCTTGAATTTGAAATGGGTTTAAAAAAAAGAGTGAAAGAATATCAGGGGAAGCTCCCTTATCTCCTGTCTTGTATAAAGTTGAACTAAATAGATTCAGAATGCGGGCAGTGCACACTTTTTCACTTTTTAGCTGTGTAGACTTTATTTGGAGTGCACCAGCGGACCAGGACCAGGACCAGCACTATCTGTATCTGTGCAAGCATAGAATCTGACCGAGCACAGCATCCCATCAAACAAAGGCAAATGACTTTCTTTCACATTCATCCTAGCTCCATTAGAATTGTGAGCTAAACTCTGTATCTATGGCTATGGTTAGGTAGGAGCTATGTGCACATGCTTAATGAGAGTGTGTCTGCATATAGTTGGTATATTATTATTACATGGATGGATATTCTTATTTTATCCTTTACAAGGTTACATGGTCTGGATAAAATGGAAGATCATCTTTTGATATCAAAGACATTTTACAGGTGATAAAAAGATGGGTCTGGAGAATTGTAAAAGAAAAAAAACTATTTGGTCTTTAATATGGTAAACTATATATGTATGTGCACTATAAGAGTACATATTATAGTGTGAGGCTCTGTATAATAAATAAACCCTTGGGCATGGATGAAGAAGGTAAGGTATGCTTCATGCTCCATTGTAAATTGTTCTGACAGAAAGGGATTCGTAGTAACCTTCGCATCGATACGAGGCAGATGGAATCGGATGGTTTGGTTTTTGGTTTGGAGTGCAGATAAGGTGGGTTAGTCTCCATAGGTAAAAATATAAAAATAAAAATACAGTTGATATCTACCTACCTGTATGTAGACCATCGACAGTGACAGGTGGGTATAGCATTACCTTGTACACAGCTATACTGTCTATAGCTATGTCTATACTCCTATCTTTCAAGTTGAGCGAAAAAATATTTTCCTTTTGATGAGTAAAGATTTTTTTAAAAGATGACGATGATGAGTTGGTTGTCTTAGAGGGTCCTTATTTTTCCGCACAGTGCGGAGTGCCGAGCACAACAATACGCAATCAATATGAGTATGACGAGTCTCATACTTTCCCAAGTCATACATCTTACCCCAGCGACGGGTTTGATTGTTCTTTCTTGGTTCGTTTTTATTCTCTCTCCTCTATGGATTTTGAGAGAGAAAGAGAGTTCAACCAGGTATCCTTACCCCCTGTCGACTTCTTAAACAACAGACCCTTCATAGCTTCAAAAGCTCCTCAGTCGCTTCGCAACCCCGCCATTCCCTTTCTTCTTTCTTCAAATAATATTGTCCTCTCTATAGGTAATGTAATGATGTGTGTGTGTTTGTGCCCAGCATCTACTACTCTACTACAGACTCCAGCTATACTTACAGGTATGACCGTAAGAAAACATCAATCACGTTTAGTTCCCATTCTCATCGTGATAATAGCAGTACATCTTATTATCATTAGCGCTATAGGCAGGTACTCACTCGTACTTAGGGATGATATAGCTATAGGGAACTATGGACAGGGCAGGCCTTACATATGAGTTTTGAGAATTCATGTTCTTCACAACTGCCGCTTTAAGCAGTAGTTGGCTCAGTCGGCCTCGGTATGCTACCTCCTCCTATATTCTGTATCTCCAGGTTCCTTTCCTTTTTTTTTGATTTTGACGAACTTGATCTACCTTAACTTTACACCTCCTCCTGACTCGGCAATGCCCAGTGTAATAAGTACAACTGTGTATGTAGATGCTTCAGCCCTGCCAACTTTCTTTGAAGGGTTCTCTTAAAACTTAAACTTTTTTTCTTCTTCTTCTTCTTCTTCTTCAACCCACCACACCGACCCTCTAACAGCTCATAAACTCAAGTTAGCATGTATATTTTTCTTGTGAGATAGACAGTCGAGTTGGAGCAAACAAGACTACAAACACTACAAACTAGGACGCGGGAACGGTTACATATTTAAAGAGCACAGCATGAGCTATTTCCATGTACCGCATAAATTCCGTGTTAAATTATGAACAAGATAAATAGCTCCTCATAGGCCTCCTTTCGTTCCATACCATTGCTCTCTGTCCTATGTGACAAGTCGAGTCTATTATTTCTGTATACACACACTCTCTATCTGTCTCTTGAAAACTGTTTGAACTAGAGGCTCTATATTTAGTCTCAACTGGGCGACCGACCAGTGGCTGTCAATATTATTATCATTATTGTTGACGGAAGGAAAGAAAGGGGGGAAAAGGAAGGATGGATGGATAGATCCATGATGCATGTGATGATGATGTATGGAACAGAAGGAAGATGAGCCAGCGCCCGTGCTCCGTTTCTCTCTGTATACTGTCTCTGGTGACTGTGAAATTATTCTGGTTCGTGTCCCTCAAATAAAAATATCAGCATGAAAATCTAAAATACTTTTGAATTGTAAAAACCCTTCTGTTTCCCACCGCACTACGGTGGTGGGGTTGTGTGAGTTCCTACTTTTGTACTCTTGTTTTGCTACGGATAGGCATGAGTTGTTCATAGTAGACGTACCTACATAGTATAGTATAATAGTATCTACATTTAAAGTTGAGGCTGGAGAAATATAAGATACAAAAAGGATTTCGAGTTCAACTTTCAACTTGAAGATGAATCTTGAGATGAACTGCTGCTCGCGCCACGACTGATGGGCTGCTGCACTGCTAAGATTTCAAGTAGCGGGACCCACACATCATGAAATCAAAAATGAGTCAAGGAGCAGAGCTAGTCGAGTAAAAATGGACATAGAATTACTAAATAGTCCCTAAGGGCTCTGAGTAGACCGTAATGGTGTTGTTTCTCATTTCAGTGGACTAGAAATGTTGTAATTGAGGGGTATGCAGAGCGTCTATACATAGATTAATTACTAGTCTGAGGATAGTGGGGTTAGGCAGGTGTAGTCTGTATACGTGTAGTTCGAAGGACGTGTTCAGGTGCAAAATTGCAATTAAACCGACTGAGGGTGGACCCTTCGGGTTTACCTTCTATGCCCTCCGGATGCCGGACAAAACACCCTCGGACAATATATACCCACTGTATCCAAATTGAACAAAATGCTCCCAACCACGTAATTGCTTGTATTTGTATAAAATAGTGACTCTATTTTTACGTAATAATGCAAGTATTAGTAGATTCAGATTTTGGTACATTTTGTATTCGTTATATTTGTTAACTGACACATTAATAGAAATGTGTGGTTGAGGTAATTTTGTTGGGGGGATTCTTTCTGGGGATGTTTTGTCCGAAATCCATGCCCTCCAGTCCAGATTTTTTCGACCAAGGCGCCAAGTCTCATGTTAGATCATCGAGAAGATTCACAAGGACCTTGAAGAAGTCCACATCCACAAACGACTTGATGAAGAAGAAGGGGAAAAAAATAAGAGGCTCATTTTGTGAAACTATCATCAACCTTGAGTTAGTTCGGACCCACACACTCTCTCTCTCTCTTTGCTAGGTTAACTTAAGCTCTGTGACTGACTGCCGTATTCACTATTTTCTCTTCACTGAGCAATTCATACTGCACACTGCACACTCCACACAAGTTCTCATGAATACTCACATCTGTAATATAATTTTTTTTTCACCGCTCTCCTCGCCTTCCTCTGGAAGCTCAAAGCTCCAGGCAAAAATTTTACTTGGACAACCACATTTATGTTTTGTTTTAGTTTATCTCATGTGTGCCTACCTGGACTGTCCAGAGAGACTTGTCAGTCTAGGTATGTACATAGTAGCTAATAAAACATTGCATTCCATTTCCATCCCTATATGCATATAGGACGGACCGCTATACCGATACTAATTCCAATGAAGTGTACTTAAAGTCTACACATGTCCAAAATAACGAGACAATCCAACGTGGATTCTGCTTGAGTGTGTGTAAATCTCTGTATACTGAAGGGGCAGGGGCATAAAAATAAAATTCAAGTCAGGAACTTCTCTTGGGTCATTGCACACGAACACTAAAGGTTTACAACGTGAGGACATGGTGCCTGATTTAATCAAGTCAAGTCAAGACTTATCACAAGGGTCGTCAGATCCCTGCCATGCTACTGCCATCCCATCGCATAGAGTGTGAAGAGAGTCAGGAGAGCTTCGAAAAGAAATAGAATATGTAAAAATACTACAAAATATTCCAACTCCCAATCTATACCTACATCTACAATATTATAATTGATAAAGACAGCCTTGGGGAGAAAAAAATTCAATGAGCATTAAAACGCGACAAAGATGATAATGAGTTTTTTTTGTCTCAAAACATCGATTCAGATTCAGATCCTGATTTTGTAAAGACCTTGTGCGTACGTTAGTTTTTTTATCCTGCCTTTTTCTCCCCTTTCTTTTCCTCCCCTTCGTAGTAGAATCTGGAGTAAGTTGTAATTGTAAACTAAAGGGTTGATTCTCAGTCTGAGCCTTCTGAGGTTTCCTTTTTCTTCCTTTCCTTATGAATTTAAACTCGATTTCGAAGAGCTTCCTTAGTTTCCTATTCAACCTGTATCTATATTTACAATTTACATACTCGCGTGGTTATTTTACGACTTTTCTCAATCTACATGCATGGAAGGAGTTGGAGATAGAATTACCCGGAGTCTCTTCATAGGAGCTCCCGACCAACAACCGATGGATCTGTCAGATGGTCAATACTACAAGACTACGGTTCACGAAATGAAAACAAGAAGCAGCAAGAGGGCAAGGGGTTCATCAGTTAAATATACGAATGTACATATAGATGCTCTTTAGTCTTACCGTCCTTCTTGTTGAGTCAGTCCAAGATAGACAGACAGACAGACAGACGAAGGATGGAGGAAGATAGAGTTGGTGGCTGATCGTGAGTCAGGTGTGGACTAGGTGACTAGTTAAATGTAGTACAATTTATATTTATACTGACAATTCATGTACAGCTACGTTGGTCGTCATCATAAACCAACTCATCTCAGATTTATGGTAGAAACAAAGGGTCGACTCTCCAAAGAACTCTCCTTTCTTGAAGCGGGTCTTCCAACATCTTAGTAATCTCGGCTCGGTCAACTTTTATCTGTAGTTTTTTAGTCCATCAGCAGGCCGATGGGTACTACGAGTGAGTACGAGGGAAAGTTTAGCCGGGAACACACCACCGTCCCGTTCCTTGGTACTACTGATTGCTCCCGTGTGTAGGGAATACAGTTTCAGTACCTATGTAGGTACTATTGCTATTTGTATAAACACAGTTAATCTTGTCTGTTGCTTCCTTAGAGATCTTCTCGTCCTTTTTTTCGTTGAACATATTATAAAATTTGAGCTTTTATCATTATCATGATCAGTAGCAGAGAGAAATCATCATCATCAAATCAGAAATGGATTGGAGTTGTTCCTCCACGGTCCGGCGGTGGGTTCGAGATGTTTTTTTTGTAATCAACTCTGAAACTTGTAGATTGGAACTGGGACTGAGATTGGGAAATGGGACTTACGAAGGGAAGATTAAGGAAGGGTCTGTGATTATTTAATATGACGGGCTATAGATATAGAGTCTACTGATGCTCGTGCGGATCGTATAATAGGTAGATTAAGGTACATAAGGAACGACCCAAAGGAGTTTCTTCAGGTGAGGATAAAACTGATTTCGGTGGTTCTCTCTCTCTCTCTCTCTCAGTGTGTGCTTCTCTCTGTCTGTCTCACTCATCGTCAGAAGCAGCTCGTAAGAATAAAGGGAAAATGAGCAAAAAATTCTAAATTGATTTTCTTATTCTGGATGACAGGAGGGAAGCTATTCACGCGAGGGATTTTAGAGGCCCCTTTTGTTTGTTTTGTTTTACTGGGAAAGTGTGCGTGTAACCGTCATTGTGAAGGGACGTACATACTAATGTAGAATGTAGAATAGGTATCACTGCCCTGCTGACGCTAATGCAGGCACTTGGTCTGGTGATACAGTCCCAGCCTCAGTCGTTCTGTCCTTCCTCCACAGTTTTTAGTATAATTGTAATCCACGTTGCGTTGGGGAGAAAAAAAAGTCAAGATTGAATGATCCGATGAAATTAATGCAGAGGCCTCCTGACAGTATGGCATAAGGGAACTGACTTACTGACTCCTTGGAAAGTGGTTCCTGTGGACGGATGGACTTGTAGGCATATATTTATGGGGGGAAATAAATGCTCATTGAGCAGAAGAAGTACTTCTTCCCATCATTTATGTTTTTACATTAAATAAAAATTTCAATTTCTTGTTTCTCAAGTTGAGTCTCTAGGACCTAGGAGTAGGTAAATGACGTCTCTGAGCCTTCTTTCAAGAAACTGGACGAAGCTCTGGCTGTACACACTCTGTGAGAATATTTTATGTGATCTCTCCTCTTTCTGAGTGAGTGTATGTATACAGGACAGTTGTGTGGCTCTTTCCCTCTGCTCTCTTGACTCTGATCATCACACTCGGCGACTCACCGTAAGAGATCTGTCCGACCCCGTGTTCTTATTCTGTGGAGTGTTCCCAAGTCTGTCTTATTTATCTTTGTTGTTCCTTGTGTGTCAGTTATCCATACACATGTCCATCCTTCCACGAAGGAACAAGGAACAACCAAAACTAAACTAGCAAATGAGCAAAGGAACAGAACAGTCAACATATACATACAAGAACGTTCAAGCAAAAAGGGCAATGGCAATTCCTGTGATATATTAACTTGACTTAAATGTTATTCGACCATTCCTTCGCGAACATGAAGGGGAAACTGTTGTAATTCCTTCAGAGTTGTTCACCATACACGCATAATTGCTCTATCTGTAGAGATATATTCTTTCATTTCCATCCCAATGCAATGTTCCAATGTCCTCTTCAACAGAAAATCAAGTCAACGTACCCACACAAAAATATAGCTTAGGATCCGATCGGAAAATGATTCTGTGGGAATATTTAACTTGTCCCATAGAATC
>JAQFZC010001203.1:0-32941 GCA_034695205.1 Dicyrtoma fusca
GGATGACATGACGAAGAAAGCGTAGTCTAAACTGTGTCGATCGGAAATGAAAAATGATGACATTTCCATTCTCACGTCGTAATTCGTAATTCACAATAAATTTGAGCATGAGTCGCAAATAGTAACTCGTAGTCATCATAGCTCCTGGGTCGTTCCTTCTTCGTGTGTAAATCTTGACTTTGTCATGTGATTTCTATAATCTGCCCCGTTGATTGCATAATAAATTCAATTCAGTCCCAATCAAAAGCTAATTATTTTCTGATTAATTATGATGAAGTGGTCGTTGCAAGTTTGTAAGTTGCTGCTGCCGTGGGCGTGGTGCTCGTCATAAAAAAATTGTCTAATACGTATCTACCTACTAGTATGTATGTGTACGTTGTGTTTGCAAATACAGTAGTTAATTCATTCTTTAAATAGATAAGAAATTGTAATAATACGTGTGCAATTATAAGTAAAGGGGAAAAAAAAGTTAATGTATCAATGCAATGATACGATGAGCCGATGTCATTAAAATCAAAGTTATATGCCATTTGAGCCATTATCAAGTTTTAATTGCGCCTTCCAATTTTCTGCAGACAGAATTATTAGTTCCTAATAATAATGAACGCACTTCAATTTTATTGCACATACGGGAATACAAATTAAAGTTATAAATGGTAGTAAGTAGAGCAATTAAAAAAAATGTGTATAAAATCCACACCATCACAAAGTATCAATTTCTATCTGAATGAGTCGCGCAGAGCGAAGCAAATCCATAAGTATATGTACGTAGTAAGGGACCTTTCAACGATTAATAAGTATAGTAAAAACATGGATTAGCTCCATCCATGCTTCTTTCTGAGGGATTTATATTTAAATGCGCATAAGTAATTTATCCACGGCCCCCAAAGTGATCTTAATGTGATAAAGTTCTGGCCTACGTGCACTCTAATAAAGTTGTAATAAATTATGAATTGACTCTGCGACTTCTTCAACCAGCGAGTTCAGTAGTCAATTATTTATAAATGACGACAGCCACGGCTTGTAATCGTAGGACTGCCAGATCTGCACTCATATGTACTACCGCAGCTCAGTTTGTGGGATTTATTAATTATTATGCTAATTGAAAAGACTGAGTGAGTATTCCAAAAATTGTAGGTGTGTTTCACATTTACTACCAACGTGAGTCAGTTACCTATTCGCAACTGGGAAACCATGCAAAGAGTGCTTTTCAAAAGGGCTTTTTCTAGAAATCAACCTTTTCAAAAGGGTCAAAATTAGAAGTAACATATTTTCAAAAGCATTCAAACCCAGTAACTAAGACTTTCAAAAAGCTCAAAACAATAAATTAACATTTTCAAAAAGATGCAAAACAAGAATTTAACACCTTCAAAAAAGGTCAAAACAAGAAATTAACATTTTCAAAAAATGCAAAACAAGAAATTAACACTTTAAAAACGATGCAGAACAAGAATTTGACACCTTCAAAAAAGGTCAAAACAATAAATTAACATTTTCAAAAAGATGCAAAATAAGAAATTAACACTTTCAAAAAGATGTACAACTAGAATTAGTACCGTTTCGAAAAGGTTAATAGCACAAAAAATATAAATAAGACAATCATTATTAATTTGTACCCTTGTTTCAAAGGCACTGGATATGTGTTCCAGAGGGTAAAACGAAGGTAGCTAAAATCATAGAAATATCTACGACTGAAGGAATTCCTGCAATTCAAGTATGAATCACAGAAGAATTTTGCTGACTTGTTCTGACTGGGCCCTTATTGGGGGGGGGGGTGTTCTTGGTCGGTGGTATTAGGTTCTGGGGTGATGAAATAGTGAAGATGACTAATTAAAGTGACGAAATCCGCTTCCTTTTCCTTCCCGTCTTATCTGAATTCTGAATCGGCTCAGTAGGTCTATATAGACTATATCTCTGCCTCTCTCCACCCTATATCAAGCAAAATAAATAATAAACACAGCTCTTTTACTACTGTCACCGCAGTACGACACGGTGAAGGATTAAACAATGCATCCACTGCACTGGGACACCTACGTAAATCGTTGATGGGGTTGCTGCCCTTCCAATCACTATCACTTATTATTTTGCGCAATAAACTTCACACATGAGTTCACTTTACATTTGATGTAAGACACAATACAAATATAATATTTCCTTTTCAATTCTCGTACGTCAACTTTATATAGGTATATGAAGTTGCCCTTTAAATCAAAATCACAATGTACTAATCTATGCATACAGTATGTCACACACGTTTTTAATCAAAATTAAGAAAAAGAGATTGTAGGAATAAAACTGGCCTTCTCCACTTAAGCCCAGTATATATCCTTAACGCATGCAAGATGCCACAAAAAAATGTGTCCGTATGTTTCCAGTTTTACATTTTTTGGAATTTTTTTTGACGGTGATGATGCTGTTCTGCTGCTTGCATAAATACGGCAAAAAGATGGAGACGGAAAATTGCCGTCGTTTCTACTTTGTTATCTTTGAACCAGAAAAACCACCTTGAAGAATCCGATTCCGATACAGCGCAGCGACTGAATGAAATCGATATGTTGACACTAAATACTTCGTTTTCAATAATTTCTATCATTACAAGCATTTGAACGAACATTACAACAGCTTGCTGTCAAAACTGGATTTACAATGATTACATATGTATGGACAACAGCTTACACTGCAATGTCTAACGCACATTTTGCTTGAAACATTGCCACACATCACAGCTGTATATATAACTATCTGCATAAAACCAATAAGACTGCTCATATAACACCAACACAGCAATGAGCTAAAGTGACATTGACTGGTCTTATTCTGGATTGATGACAAATCGATCTTTGAGCGATTATAAAAATATTGCATGTGCTATATTTGAAATGAAATGAGAGTAGTTAACGTGTAGGTACTTATTTAACGCAATTACCTTATTCATTTTCTTCCTTAATTTATTTCAAATTATGATATTATTTATGCTTACCGTGTGGTAGTTAATTTGCTTTTGTAAACACTATTTCATATCATTCTATTACAGTATATACTTTTGTATAATGTAGGCAAATATAAATGTAGGTAGATACCTAGGGATTGGAAATCTATTCTTCTGTATGCAATGCTTTTGACAGTTTTGTCCTTTAATATTTTTGTTAATGTTTCCCCCTGTTGCTTTGTGCTGATATGATTTTGCAATATCAGTAATTCTGTAGTATGTAGTATCTTTATCAGTGCAGTGTCCTTGGCCCATGCAATTCTATACGAAAATGAAAGAGGGTCGAGATCAAGAGCAAGAGAAAAGACGAGGAAAAGAATGTGCGTCAGGGCAATAGTGATAAAAAAAAATTCATTTACATCTTTCCCTCTCAATCGCAATCTCCTATTACTAATAGCTACTGCGGGTATACATTTCAATATAGGATAGGAGGCACACATCCCACATTATAAATATGATGAATATAAATTATATAAATATAAATTGTAGATTCCTTCGTTTCGAAATAATTACTCATTCATTAATTCACTCCTTAATGCTTTTTAAATGCAAAAAAATTAAAATGCAATTTGGGTGAAGCTAGAAATACTAGTTTCTTGGCTTAACTCCTTTTTCCTTTGAATTTCTCTCTCTCTGTCCTGAGTCTCCTGTCAAGGCCAATTTCTACGGACGGTCTAGGTCTAATGTATACAATAAATCCATATAAATACAGTAACTAACAGTAGTTCTCTCATTTCTGATGACGTATAAAGGATAGCCCAGGTAATTTGTGTATCATCATCCATGCAGGGACGTGCATACGTTCACAAATCCTATACTCAATAGACATAATAATACTATCTTCACACAATTTCACACTGACGCTGACCGCCGCCAATTTCTGAGACTCAAATCTGTCGCTCTGACTCCAAGTTGTCTATTAGTAAGGCGTCGGTAATACAAACGTGCATAGTTTCGTGTCTGCACAATCTGAAGCGCATGTCTTTCAAAGGAAAAGGCTAAAATCAAATGGCCAAGTTAAGTCCATTAAAAACTACTTACGAACCAACCAACGAAAGGCAATCAAGCTCACCTCAAGCCAAACCGCAATCAAACCTTTACTCATGATGAGTAGCATTAGGGGAAGAGAGAGAGAGATTTTTTCGGCAGTAACAATTCTCATTTCCCGTTTCAATCCTCAACAAAATATCGTGAGATATGCCTGGTATATCGATAATATGGGAGGACTAAGAATGAATTGGTTTGAAGAGAAGACTAACTGCCAAAAAAACTTTCACTTACTAAAAGAATGGAAGCATGGGAATCTATACTCTTTGCAGGAGTATTTAGTTTATAATCTAGTGATATTGGAAAGAGCAAGATAAACAGGCGGCAGAAAGAAAATAAATAATAATAATAATAATAAATAATAGAAAGAAAGGAAATAATTAAAACACCTCAATTTAGATGAGCACATTTTTCAACTAATGTTGCTATCGATACCTATGTAGGTACACTAGTAATGTCAGTAGTGCGAGTCAATTAAATTCCTTGTGATTCGTTATCCCTCCGCATTTTTAAATATAATTTATTGTTTGCATACAATACTATACACGAATAAAGATATTTGTTGCAGTGTAATGCAAGCATACGCGTGTATTGGAACCATATCGCTGTAATTTTGAACCAATGGTGTCAATTCGCCCTTCTTTGTAATAGTCCATATAAGAACTGCTCATTGTCAATAAGCACAACTTAATAAAGTCAAAAAAAAAAGATATCTACAAAGCACATAACTAATTAATGCTTTCCAGTGTCTTCTTGGAAGAATTAAGGACATCATAGAACTGGTGAAGATGAATCATGAGAGGCATTAAAATATACTTCTATTATCCTCAGTGTCACATTGCCTGACACATTCACATGGCTTGAACAGAGCATACATAACTCTACGTCTATGTTTATATAGTTCCTCAATGAAAATGATTAAGTTCTAACAATGCGTAGCAGAAATTCCTGATGTTATTTTGTGTGGCACTTTGGAATATATTTCTACTATTTATAAAAAACGAAGCTTATATCTGTTACACAAGTACACTTTTTGGGGACTTCATGGGCTTTTCCATTAGTCATTGTGTCCAACATAATCAATGACGTGCCTTTTATCACAAACCATTATTGACCAAAACATGATCAACCATTAATAATACGTAAAGAAGAGAGCTTAATCGTGTAGACTGAGCACCAATGACAGGAAATTACCCAATGCTACTAATCTCTTAATTGTTTTTAATTATACTGATTAAAATGTATTGGCACTAATCAGTAGTACATACTATCAGCTATCGATACTACACCAAGCTCACTGCTTGTAAACATTAATATGTATGTAGTTATGTTAGTCAAATGGGACACTTGTTACGCTGTCTTGCCACATACTTTGTCTAGCCTGGAAGGCACCAGGAGGCCTTCTCAGTTGTGTCAATAGTAGTCAGTTATTCACAACTCAGTTTCCTAACCCATAATGTGGGGAAATACAGTACTTGACTTTGTAGACGCAGGGGCAGCCCCGATGACAAATAGTCACCGGGTATAAAGCCTAGACTTTTTAGTAGTTTTCGGGGCTCAAATGCTTGCCAGGAAAACTATTACAATTTTTCCATCTCAGCCGCACCACCCGATGCTTTGTACTAGTTAGCACTACGAAACTGCAAATGGATGAAATGGGAAGAATTATACCAATTAAGCATTGGCGTACATACCCAAAACCCTCCTCTTTTATCCATTTTCTCACATGTACTTGTATTTTGTTAACAAACACCACCGGGGCTCAATTAGTAACTGATGCTCAAATACTTTCCACTCAATTTGGCGGTTTTCAAAAAATAGTTTCCCCTATTTCCACAGCAGTCTAAATTCTAAATGGTAAAATACGGTAAATAGAAATTACGAGTACTGCAGCTTGCACGACCACTTTATATTATATATGTAGGTACTATACGAGACCAAAACTCCTAAAGATTTATTTTATTTTCAAATTAATTATAACTCAACTAATTTTAAAAGTCAGTCTTAAATCATAGGACTGACTCTCCTTGCTTAACCAGATGTAAGCAATAGTTGACGGGGGCAATTAATACACTAAATACGGTAGGTACACTGACTCTTTCAAAAAAGGCCTAAGTGTTTTCATTCTTAAACAAGTGTAAAACTTGATATTTTTACAGTTTTTTTTTAAATAGTTTATAAACATAGTTTATTAACTGTTTCAATACTGTTAATCTACGAAGCTTAACACCCAAGAAGCTAAATACTTTCACCAACTTTCCAATTAACCATCTGTATTAACTGAAACCAGGATCAGTCCAATTCAATCGCTACATTTCATTACATTACCATATAACTGTAGGCATGCAGTTTATATTTTTTTGAATAGGCTAACAAAATGATAGATAATGTTAATGGGAAGGACATTTTGTTGAAAAACACGGCTTTCTTGGGAAATTCTATTGTGCAACGTTTTGCCTATTTTCCAAGCCCAATCAAATTCCTTCCCTTCTCACTGCCGCAATTTGAAATCAATCAGATATTCAGTCCCATCGTCACGCGCCATAAGCGATAAGTTTTTTGTTACAAATTAGTGCCTCAAGAAGTGCACTGCACTGAGTCGAAATATTGCACAATACAATTTCAAAGGTGAGTGTGCCTCCCATTACATTCTCTATACATATATTGTTATACTCATACTTGCCCATTAACAAAATAAGGTGAAATATAAAATTTTTTTTGTCATTTATTATACAAGAAAATGTGTAATCTGGCTTGATAGCTGTATGTATTTGTTTATCTCCTTCAATTGACATTTTTTCGTACTGCCCCTTTCAAATTTATATTTAAAAACAACATCTTTCTGAGCTGTTCTTGTTTGTATCTGTTTTGTATTGTTTTCATTCTCATGTCATGTCATGAGCATGCTGACTTGCTGTCATGAATTAGTATCCACATGGGACTCTACGTGTAGTTACCAGGTGTTACCTTCCCTACAGTGAGAGCTCCAATTGCCACGCTAGACCATCGAGAGAGTCAGAATATGAAGCGTAGGATCAAGTGTCAATGATCCATCAAAGAGACAGAGTGATTACAAACAATTTGACAGGAATTGAGAGCATTAAACTTAAAGACATGAAAAGTATGGACTGACTAGTAAGTAGTGGAAGCTCAATGAAAAAGGCTACGCTTATGAGGATGCACTTGAGGCACTACTATGCCTTATTATAAACTATTAAACCATCATTCAAATGTTTACTATTGCATCTTGGCGCTGTGGTGTAGAATGAACTGGATTATCTGGATTACCCGGGTCATGCTATATTGGAGACAACTGGCCTTCATTATGACACTACGCACGACCTTTTACTTTTCCGCTACTCTTTTACGTTTCGCATTATTTCTCATATTGTGAGTCATTCCCGATGAGCGATGACCACGTGAACGTTCAATTAAAAGGCACTGCACCAGCTAGATATCGTCGGTTAACAGGCAAAATGGGTTACATCCAAGGAAATAAAACTAAAAGCAAAAGGGGGTGAAATAACCCATTTTTCCTGTTAACCGACGATTTCTAGGTTTGTATCCAAGGTTAGAGCTTGCTACTCGTCCATTATACAACATATACGTAAGGTAGGTACATAAAATATTTCTTTCAAAAGTGGAGAGTCGCTATGTTACGGGGCATAGGGTACTTTTAAAGATAACAGCCCGCTTTTCATGTATTCATACCGACAATAATAATTTGTTTTTTAATATCCTTGTTAAAGTTACACCAACCCTTACCTACACTGCAGTGGAATACACAACAAGAGGTATTTTTTTTGGAAAAAGGCAGAAATTAACCATGTGCGTATTTTTAAAGAAAATATTAATTAAAAGCTTAAACATTTACGTCCAAAACAAGTGTAATGGCTTATCTTCATTTTAAAGACGCTAAAAATACCTCATTTCGTTTTTTGTTAAGATTGTCAATGTTATTTGAAAGTTTATATACCATGATCTTTACAATTGTCGCGGCATATTGTTTTCTTTTTTTTTTATCTATTTTTTTACGACTTGATATATAAGTCAATTTTGTTCTCTAAAATGATTGACTAAGTCACCAGGCACCATAGTTTCTTATCCTTCTCGTCATCATTTTTTGTCTACATTTCTCAACCTTTTTTTTTCATTTTTCTTATGCTACCAACAATACTATAGTCAGTCGGAGCATACCTCTCACTCTCTTTCACTCGACATCTAGGTACTTTCGCATCGTGTCATCTTGCCCTTATCTAAGAAATCCGGCGAATCTCAAACAAATTACACGTCTCTTTCGACGTATGTTCCCCCTTCCGTGTCTCTACATGGTGCAACATGCTTACGGAGTGTCAAGGAGTGTCTATTGACACTATAAACAGAAAACATAATAATAAAATAGAATGAAAGTAGAAGTACCAGCACCTATAGTATGTATACGGTATATACCCACATATGTACCTGGTCGATTGACGTGGTTTGGGTTGAATTTTTGGACTGGTAAGCTTGGCCAGTTAATTTTGGTTTTTGTTGGTTCTTTTTCCCGTGACTAATACTTTATTATTTGACTATTTCTTCGCGAGAGATGTGAAAAACAAAGATTGCTCGATCAAAGTTGGATATTTTTTGTTTGTAAGTTTTGTGAAGGCTGTGTACAATATTTATGTTTACATTGTAATTCCTCAGTGCCAATGCCAAAGCATGCTGTATTGCTATAATATGTTATTGCTGCAAATCACATCCAGATAGATAAAACGTGAAGCATTGAACTATGAACTGTGTGATGACCAACTACCGTTTGTACTGATGATAATCACGTTAATTAAACTCACATTCATCTCAGTGTTAGAGTCAACAATTGAAAGAGTTAAACAAGGAAATACGTCATCCAGGGTTCTATTTTTATTCCTTCATCGCTCTCATCAGTTTACAAATAGATTCTTGTAGTACACAGAAGAGTACAAAATTAGATTTAATTGCGTAATAGTGCATAGGCCTACTTTATGCCATTCAATGTTGTAAATCAGCTTTTTCAGACTCCCCTTACGTCTCTTTTTTTAAAAAATTACCTGTAGTAGTTACTTACCAAAGTTTGTTATTGTTATTAGCGTATCATAAATATAATAGGCTACTTTATATTATTATGATTCATGAATTTCCCATATTATAAGATAATTGAGTTAGAGGCGGAAAAAACTCGTGGGTTGTGGACGGTAACAATGCATAATTGCACTTTTTCATGGTTTCTTTGACGTCAATACAGTGCAACGTCATTACCAATTAGGCACTAATAAAATGTTAGCCATGACTAAGAAGCAAAATGACATGCATACCCACCTATATCAACTGTGGCAAACAAAGGTTCGCACTCCCAAAAAGTGTACAACTATGAAATGATTATGTAAACGTATGTACATCCCTTTGTTTGTAGGACAAATTCCTAGATGTACACGTTTAAAGGGTAAAAGTTTAACTGCGTGTAAAGTGCCAGATTTGCGCCTGCAGTAAAGCTTGTGTACAATTAAAAAGCTTTGATCATGTGGGAACTGCTTAACTTTGCATATATTTGTGCAAAATACATGGCACGATTATGTCATTTGGCTTCTTAAATGGTTAATTACTCTACACGTGTGGAAACATGTCTTTCATTGGTATTGCCATTGAGAGCTGTTTAGAGGTGACAACTGCAGTTGTTGCAGTTACAAGCAGTCGAAGCTGGTGCCGAGGGAGCCAACAAAAATTACACAATTATGTAAAATATCGGGGATAACAAAATCCCCCCCTTTTCAACATTATATGTACATGCAAGTAGAAGGACAGGGATTTTGGCCTCACTCATTGTTATTTTGCGATGATTGCTTTAAATGGGTAAGCGACCAGCACGAAAAGGTTCTATTTTGCGGTAATGCATTTTTTGGGAAAAAGAATTTTTATTCCATTTAAGCAAGTAGTTCAGTTAATACACACATTAGCATACGCACATTAGACAGCAAGTCAGTTATCAACAAGTATTGCGATGATTTGTGCGTACGATGATTTGTGCGTAAACAAGTAGAATTTTCTAGAAGTTTCTACGGTTTAGTAGATACTCCGAACCGTCGACGGTGATGCAATAATCCGAATTAGAAGGATCCCGAAAAACATGGTTGTTTCTAGAAGATTCTATATTATGATTTCCACATGGTGACATGGGTATATATACCGAAACTGACCCTTGTATGTCAATGCAGTCGGATTTCAAGATTGACATAAACCGTTACTCCGTCATCACACCTAAATCCTATTCCATTCACTAAAATTTTAAAGGGATTTGCAGTCTATTTCCAAACAAGGGATCGCGAAGAAGCGTACACATTGCATTGGATTCAATCACATTACTGGTGCTGGCTCTACAGCTATCAGGTGATCGTAAAATACATATTTATTTACAACAAATATTTGCATTTTTCAGAAACCGAAAAATTTCGAAATTAAATTGCAACTGGTCCTTAACATCCACCTGAGACGTGTAATGTACCATTTTAAAGGTAATCGCATGCAAAATAGGATGCATATATACTCCTCCAAATGATTGTTTGAAGTCTAACATTTTTGCACCCAAAGTTAGTTTTTTCATGTTCTTTGAACATTTTTTAAAACATTTGAAAATTTTGAAATTGCATGCCACAAACAATCTTAGATCTGTTATATCTCGTCATTTCCTTCAAAATGAAGTATTACACGATAAAATTTGGGCAGAAGTGGGGCTTCACCCTACTTTGGCTCGTGGCGAGCCAAAAAAGTGTTTTGACAAAGTTGGACAAACTTTCGTTCTGAACGCCAAAAGTTGGTTGAGACGTCCAGAGCATACGTAAAACGGTCTGTGAAGATGAAGTTCACTGATACAGTTTGTGAGGTTGAATTGAGTTGAGACTTGGAGGATATATGCAAGATCGGCTTGTGAGTTGGACTGTAGGGATGAGGACCAAACGGGTGCTGATTGAGATGTATAGAGTACCATTTACTATCTAATTGCATGTAGCTGAGGCAGCATATGGACTCATTAAAATACGTTGACCTGTGAGGTAACTTTTACCCATGAAAATTTAAATTTTTCACGTTTTTTGAACATTTTTGAAAATAACTCAAAAATTACATTGCATTCCAAAAACAACTCTAGATCTGTCATCTGCTCGTCATTTTGGTTAAAATGGCGTACCACACGGTTATATTTACCCAAAATTGGAACAAAACTGAAGTTACCCTCGTATTATATACATACATACTTCAGTAATTAGTAATAAGTTCTGCAAAAAATCACGTTCTTTTTTAGCTCAGCATCAACCCTTTGATTATTATTGCTAAATGCATCCCCCTTATTACCGCTAGTTCCAGCTCACCCTCTTCATTTGTATACACACACGAGCACAACTAAATTTCCTTGGGCATCATCTTGATCTTGGTATTACTAGTATACATAAATCTGATTGGCCTTAGCTTTAGTCGCGTTGTGTGGCAATCACTCTCATTCCCCCAGGAGATTTTCACAAACTACGTACTATGTACAATGCCGGTTAGAGGGATGGTGAGGTAAGAAAACACCAAAAGTTTAATTCACAAAATTGCCGGAAAAAGCTTGATATTTTTGGACGCATAGATCATTGATGGAGGCTCCCTTACAAGTAAAAATCGGGGTGAAATTGAATACCCCGGTGTTTTCCTCTTTTTTTTGTCTTAATTCTTGTACTCGACATTTTGTTGATTTATCAAAATCAATATAACGAGGCCAAAGTAATGCTTGCGATTCTAATCAGTACACCCTTTAAAGGCAGCCAGGTTTAAATGAATGAGATATAACCTTGATTTTTCGATGTAATGCTAAATTATGATAGGTCAGGTTAGCTTATTTTTATAATTCAGATGTGTATTTTTAAAATTAGTGATATTACTATCGGACAATCAATTATATACTGTATCAGTCATTGCCTTGTAAATATTTTTTGTACTGAATTTCAAAATAATGGTCTCTCTCTTCAAATATCGAGTGCAGAAAGGGGAAGACATTAAGAGCGTATGCTACCGCTTGCTGTCTTATTATAACTTTTGATTTGGTTTCATGCTTTAAATACTTCAAATACTAAATACAAACAAACAGCCTGATTTAATCACACTAATGAAAATGGCTTTGTAAAAAGCCATTCTGTAAGCCATGGGATAGTGTACGAAGCGAAGGTGGCATCTTTGGCTTCAACTATGTTTTGGTGGAATTACATATCGTTACTGTAGATGTAAAATGGCCGGTCTCCATTTTTTATTATCCTCACAGTTGCTTGGTATAGCGTTGAATCAAATAAATGGAGATCAGCCACTTTGCTTTTAAGGAAATTTGGAGACCGGCCATTTTGCATCTATAGTAACGATACAAGTAATATGGCTCTTTCAGTTCAGCGCCTTTTGTAGTTTGGAATTTAGATTTAGATACAGACAGCAAACAAAGCTAAGTAAGATGGCATCATTTTTTCATGATTGGGAAAGTTGCTACACATGCCATACAACAATCGGCATTAAAATGGCTAAAATCGAAGAGCAAATGCTCATGTCGAACGTGTCTTTTTAAAAATTTAAAACTTAGCATACTTGAGTAGAATGAAAACAAGCCCTACCTCAAGTCAAAGTCAAAACAGGGGACAAAACTCAAAAGAAAAGTGGCAGGAAATGTTTGGAAAGGTAGCAGTGTGAAGAAATGCGATGTTTGTAGGGAGCACGTTTAATATTGCGTGACTTGCGTGGGGGTGACAATTATCTCATTAGTGCTAAACCAAAACCAACGCCGAAAATCTAATCCCAAATTCAATGTCAAAGAGCATATACCTATATATGTGACGTACATACCACACTAAACTTCTCAAAATTAAACAACTGAATATATCTGAATTATACTTATAAAGCGGACAGAGAACTGCACTGATAAGAGAGCACGTCAGCCTCATGCTACACAGTCAAATTCCAAGCTACCAGAGGCCGAAAAATATCAACTGTCAAAAAGACAAAGTTGAGTAAGACAATCAAACAAGTGCCATTAGCAAATTTCCGCCTCTTCCTCTCCCTTGACCCTGAAACTAGAACTAATGTTAAACTTAATTGTAATTTAATTTTAGGCATAATTATTGATACCGGTTGACACTACTCAAGTCCGCGGGGAAACTACTGTCAACTAATTAGCATAGGATAGGATAGCAAACCGCGTAAATACATAATTGATGAGGCAACCTTAAAGTATATCATCATAGTGTGTTCTTAGAAAGATTTTTGTTTAGATACAATTCTGGGTGAACTAATGCTATTTTTCTTCAGGGCGAGACCGGGAGCAAAGGTAATATATGTGTCACCTCTACACCCACGTCTGGAACATGAGTGCCCTCAAAATATGCCAAAAACAAAAATTAAATGCTAGGATCCGCTCCGGCCTTAATTCTAAATCTGATTCTAACGTCCGTCCTCTTCCTTCATTCATTGTGAAATGGCTGAAATACGCTGGAAAATTCCATCTGTTCAGCGTTCAAATCCTAGTACACATTGTTCTCACAGACTACATGGAAGTCCGTATCGGCATACCTACCTAGTATCATCATAATCATAATACGCCTTAAAGTTCATCATAAATTGTCAATGTGCATGTGAAGGGTAGTGTAGGTAGGTAAGTATAGGGGATGAGGGAAGTAGGTACGCATCAGGAATTCGTCGCTTGTGGTTTTAGTTGTCACATTTTTCTGATTGTAGGATTCTCTTCGATCAATAGAGTATCACTACGACAACGACTGGAATGTCTTCATTAAGATAAATTTTAAACATTGAGGGACCCCTCAATTATTACCGCAAAGAAAACTAGTCTAAGCTCTATTTTATGTACAGAAGTAAACACGTTTTTTCCCGTTATAAAAATGTAAAACAAAACAAGTCGCTTTTTTAAGAGCGCAATAACATGTGTTAACACCTTTTTTAAATCGTACCTAACTCTGTCTTGCTTTTTGTGAGATAACAATCTAACACTTCGTACTAGATGTTTTCAAAGGATGTACAATGCAGATTCTTTACATAGCACACTATCCATTTTTTAATTTTAAAGAGCGCTTATCTCAAATCTAATGGGGTAATATCTGTAGGTCTCTTATCGTTCAGGCAGTAAAGTATTTCACAGCTGTTCGGTTTTGAGCTCTTTAATATTCTGATTCTCTCTTGTAAAGATCTTATGAGCATCCTCTATTTGTAAATAAAGATGAATCCTGGACATGGGACCCACAGTACCAATAACATTCTCATGCGCACTCCATGCAGTGGACACTGTTACATACTTTAATTCGAATTAAGGTCCAAATTATCCATCTAGTAATACGTCTGCTCAAGCCGACGGTATAGCAAAATTCAAGAGCCGAGGAAACGATATAGGGGAGAGTGACAATAACATGACATGAGGCTGCATGGAAAATTTAATGTGCGTATCTACGTACACTTGTGACATATAAAATGATATGTCTTGTAGAATAGCGTCTCCATCTTCATCATGCAGCTCAGATATAATTATGTAATTACCCAATACGAATGCTAGACTAGCGGTATAGACGCATAGACATAGTTGTCTAGGCAGCTAGGCGTGCATATAACGTGCACACTAAAATTGTTAGTCATTTCCCGCGGCTTCCAAGTCGGTGGTGACAAAACGTCTGTCGTGTCTTACTTATCATTTGTTTATTATTTTATTGCAATACACACTACTTTTTACTTATCTGTCTTCCCCCTTACTTCATATGGCAGAGCCTATCAGCATTCCTCTACTATCCTGTCATATTTTTGTTTGAACGCAGTGAAATACAGCACATCTCTGGCTTACCGGTTCAGTACAGTCAAACAGTACATGGGTACGTACATACATAGTAAATATACTTAGGTACGTATCTGTTTAAAATCTCAGGAGCCGTATCCGTTGCCATCCGTTTATCCGCCCCATCATGTCACTGTCACTGTCACTCAATATGTTTTTGTTTACTTTTGATTTTTTTTCTTCTTTAGCAAAAGTCTAGTATGCATGCGTCTTTTCCTCCTGTCTATACATATATCTCATATGACGTGCCTGTCTTTCCGTAGGTAACAGGTACCGTAGGGAGATACAGGTATACAGCCAAAATATTTGGCAGTAAATTTAGAGTTGACAGAGTTTCTTGGACTATTTAAATAAGTACACGTAGATTACATTGTGTCTTATAATCACAAAATCAAAATCGCAATAATGAAAGAGCATCTTTCCTATTAAACGTTTCATTTCACACAAGGGTATGGGAACTCTATGTGTCAACAATAACAATATCAAGTCAATCAACTTGGTCAATTCCCTTCCTCTCTTTGTTGTTCTGCAAACAACTGCATGCAAACGCAAACAAATCAAAGACACTCGGTTTCAACAAAAAAGTTCAACTAACCGTAACAAGTGTGAAGGCGAGGATATAATATGTATAAACAAATGTACAAATGCTTACGTGGTTTTTTAAAGAAATTGTTGTTTTCAAACTCATAAGTGTTTTTTAAAGATTAACTGCTCTAAAAAAGTACTTTGTAAAAAGTTAGTAGCACCGCAATGCTAAAGCATAGCACTGAGCTTTCCAGTTCAATTTAAAAATAGTATAAAATCGCTGGACACCGTGTGAGTCACAGGCCTTAAGCAAATGATTAAATACGTAAATTAACGACAAAAAAGAGAAGATCTCGAAATATCTTATGCAAGTTGCATATGCCGTGTCGTCAAGATAAAAGTTTTTACGATCCTTTTTTCAATTCCAAGGCTACCCCATGAAAAAATGAAATAAAGTACGTGTAGGAACTTAATGTCAATATGTTATATCGCTACCGTAACTGCCAAGTGGCCTAAGTCCAGTTTTTACTTAACTACAAAGTGTCTGCAGAGTCCATTCATATTATGTTATACATGCAGTGCAATGCGAATGGACTTCGGCCACTATTTGCAGTTACGGTAGCGATATGAATGTCTACGTGATTTTAGAAACGTTGCATAAAATTTTGCGTGTTTTTAAACGAGTTTATCCTTATTGCGATGAATAGACCTCTCATGCACCTATCCCGGGTTGAAACTATGTATGTACATTAGTTTGGCTCTTTGACTCCAGTATTGGTAAGTTACACTCCTATTTAAAAACAAAAGAAATTGCTCAAAATCTCACATTAGCCTACCTAGCTTTGTTTAAAAATGTGGGGAAAATAACTGAATTAAAAAATTTTTCTTTACGAAATTTCTTAGGTAGGTATATATGTATATAACTCAATACAGTACTTAGTACATATATATATAACTGAATGATGGGCAGTTGACTCCCAATACCCATGTAGGACTTTTGACACCCAAACATAAAAACAGTGAACGATTGCAGTTCATCATTTAATAAATATTGCTGCTCTTCTCTACTTTTTTAAAATAATGTTTATGCTTCCAACCCTCCATCATTAAATACAATAATCTTTTCGTAATCCCGTATACGTTTAGTTAGCATGTTTAATTGCCGAGTGGATACAACTGTTGATGTTTGGGAGTCAACTGTCCGGCCACAATATCATTATGATCGTCCAAACGTGTTTTTTTCTGCGTTTTACATACATTGTCTGTCTCATCGTTTCCTTGAGAATAAAGACTCGTATCTGTCTCAACAAATCAAGTCAAATCAAATCAACATCATGTTAGCAGTTCCCATCACTAATTCTGAGCTAATACATGCCGTAAGTAAACTGATGGTACTACTACGATAATAATACGATCAGGCTACATCCAAAAAGTTATCTATACACGTACATAATAATTATTTAATAAAACAGTTCATTATTGACAAAGTGACTAAAGTCCATTGCAGGACAAGCAATCACGTTCAGTCCAGGTACTACATATGTTGACACACTACAGTCAAGGGCTAAATAACTGAAAAGAAAGTCGAGATGAAGAAAAACAAAAATTCTTTGTTGTAATTAATATGTAACTATATCGTACAACAGTGCAGTGAAGACTGACAGTGAGCATTTGTGTAATAAGAAAGTGTGGGTCTTGTAAAAAGTACGTTATTATTCTTTAATCCCTAGCAGCTAAAGCTGAGTTGATGTCTTACGAGCTACTTGAACTACTATCTGAGATTTAACATTAAATTCTACAGATTGACCCCGGCAAACTTCTAATTTTAAAGCCCAGACTCCTTTCCAACTTTTACGAGACATAGACTGCCCTTGTAATCTGTCTTACCAGTTCTAAATTGTGTAGTTTCCGTAAATCCCTACATACTTGTTGCATTAAAACAAGGAATTAGATAAAAGGAAACATATTTCAAAGAATTGTAAACTGAGATATGGTATGTACACGGGTCGACAAAAAACTGAACACTAGGCTTACATGTTTACTCCGAGTTTCTCTTTGATCTATCTAATTAATGAAAGCCGTCTACAAAAACAATGGACATATGATACTATTTTTAGTACATTCTACATCACTTGGTAAAAAAACGACGAGTATCTGTTTTCACGCAATCCACAGATAATTATAATCAGTTTAATTGAACATTTTGACAATAAACACCGACTCACAAGCAGGACACTACCAATTAGATAACTTTATATGTATTTTAAAATCGAGCTTTTATAGCCGACAGGTGATAAAGACGGGCGGTACTTATTTACTAGTAGTACATATGTATAAGTTCCGAAGATTAATTAGTCTCGGTAACCCTTTGTCTTCCAGTCTGGAGCCAATTCAGAATACATCACTTCTTCTGAAATTTGTTTAACAAACTGCACACCTTGTCGTAAAATGAAAAGTAAAACTACATAACTAATCCTGTTATCCATTATTGTTTTTACTCTAAAACAATTACATAGAATGTCGTCTAATATCTAAAATGGTCGACTTACAGACCACAATAGATAAAATACATTAGAATAAACACCTTATATAAAAGTTATAATCTGGGGTGGTGGTGTAATTGGTTGGTTAGGTATAACTTTTAAGCCAGAAACGAGAAAAAGAAAGAAATGTCCTGTTTCTGAAATCGGAGTGATAATATCTACATGTATTGTGAGTCTGAGTTACTGAGAAAACAAAGTAAATAGTATAGTGTTGGAAATGTATCCCAATTTCTGTAATAAAGGGGTACTTTCTCTGTCCACGTCTGTACATTTTTTCAA
The DNA here is from genome assembly GCA_034695205.1 of Dicyrtoma fusca. NCBI lineage: Eukaryota > Metazoa > Arthropoda > Collembola > Symphypleona > Dicyrtomidae > Dicyrtoma > Dicyrtoma fusca. The sequence continues at coordinate 18,242 of JAQFZC010001203.1, forward strand.
ACGAGGTAAACGCTCTATTTACATGTTTGAAAAGCTGGCAAACACCAAGTATTCCACCATACATTAAACTGCATCTTAGGGTATATGCGTCTCATTTTTGAGTTCAAGTATTTTGACAAAGTTTTTCGTCTTGATTTCAAGATTGGTTGAGCATGCGTCGACTTTCTTCTTAAGCCGTGATACTGCATTTTATTTCTGTAGTGGAACTTTTACCAAGGATCATCCTATCAACTGTCTACAGTATTCTTTGCCCAATCCGATCCCCAATCTCGACGTATTATCGACAGAAAGCGAGACGTCGATTTGGAGTCGGATGTTTTTAAAACATTAGTTGAAATTAGTCTCAAACAAAAAATATCGCCATGATCATCAAACAAATAAGTACACGCATAGGTACTTTCGGGATATTTCAAAATAGACAAGTCCGTAATAGTCAGATTCATTACTCCTGTTATATAGGTACTTATAGAAAATCGTCTGCAAACAGTGCAAACAGTTGAGACCCCACTGAGAGTCTTGCAAGCATCAAGTCATATTTCTTAGGCCAGAAAAAAGATCTTTGTCAAATATAGTAATAACGTACTAAAACTATAAAACATATACCTAATTGAGTTTTCCAAAAAACTGAATCAAAAAACTTACTTTACGAAAATGTACAAAACGTAAGTAGGTATTTAAGTATTTAAGTAAGTAAAAAAAAATCATATATATGACGTCATGTATGAAAGGACCCCTTTAGTGGCCATTCATTAGTAAATACCCTTTGAAAAGCCTGCCTGACTGTATCTGCAGTTGTAGTGCTTCTCAATTAAAATATGCACGGCGTTCGCTGCGACTTTTTTTTTTAGAAATTATTTAATCTTCCAGCTGTGTGGAAGATTCCCACCCACAGCACAGACCAGTGAAGATGTCAGTATGCTTATTACTTATTTGTCGTCGGCCTTGACAGGAAGTTAAACGGCAAACTTTTAGACTTTTTACATTGCAATATCTGTATATATATTTGGCACTGCAAATATCATAAACTGGAGGGAAGCAAAATCGACGTTTCTGCAAAGCAAAAGTACCTGGATCCATTGGTCCAAAAATAAAAATGCATGTCCAGCACCTTTAATACTGCTTGCCATTTACTGTTATGAATGGTTTCTTCAAAACGTGAGATCATTATGCCCCATATTTTCCGGTCAGCAAATGATAATAAGTTTTTCTTTTGAAAACCGAAATATTCTTTTCAGGCAAGGACGGATTGGAAACAATAAAATAACTAAAGAGAATGCCAAGGGCACCCAGGGCTTCAAGGGCCCCTAAACTTCCCATTTACCTACACAATGTATAAGAATTTTGGGCCCTACTGATTCAAATTCAGGTCTCCCGACTGGCTAGCCAGCCGCTGTTTTCTGAAATCGGTTACTAATAAACCGATTTATTCAATTGATTTCACAGTGTTTAACTATCCAACCCATCTAAGCATCTGTCCGAATCTAGCCCATTTGTTTCACCATGGCCGTTCTGCTAGTACCTAATATAATTTTAAAAAGCTAAAAGAAACCATATTTGCCCTTATAAAAAGTGCAAGGCTTCGTCTTTAGAGGCAGTTTATTGTAGACTATCTACATAGGTATGTGTGTTTTGTTAAGGGATAATTGGGGATCAGTAGTACATATCTGAGTGAGTCACACTTTCAGCGCGACGTAGACCATTAGTTACTTGACGCTGCAGACGCAACTATCGTGCTTTATCATTACTGTATTATTTTGATTATGTAATTCCTTCATTAGTACGAAATAAAACTTGTTTATTTACGGCTACTTAACATGACTATAGGGAAGAATTGCATAACCCGAACGATAACATTAATATTAATAATGATTATTATAATCCATATAATTACTCCAAGATAGCCGGACGAGCATTTATTTGCTAATTTCGGAGTGGAAACTATTGAACTATTGTGAAAACCATCTGTTCAATGATACGGCCTAGGACTACGATGGTAGAAACACGTACTGCATTGTCAGTCATTATCTTACATACCTACTCTATATCACGCTAATTGCATAACAGACATACATTACATTGCACATCATTTATAATATTTTACTGTATACTGACTTATCTGTACACAGTGTGTATGTATGTTCAAAGCGGAAGCAAATAAAAACTATTTAAGCATGTAAATTACTAGTTAAGTACCTAAACCACGTTCAGTACTCTCCAACAATAACTATAATGCTTTTGTACAGCCACACATTTTACATTGATATTTCGTATTTTAGCAACTCATACTACCAAAACTAAGCAAGACTTTTACGAATTCGTCTTACTAACATTTTGGGAAACATTCTGACAATACTTCTCTACGCAGCGAAGTATTACGTAAACTATAAGCAATTTACAAACTGCGGTGATACTTCGGGGCTGTCCAATTATTATGTCATCGACAAACTTGTTGAAAAAGTTCAACTATGTATATTGTTTAGCCTGCTTCTACATTTAAGTGCATGTATTGTATTTTTACTATACTTTTTAATCTACGGAATCTATGGCTTCAATTATCTTTAGCTTATGCCACTGCACTGCACTGGTCGTGAACTTTCTAAAAAACAGTCCTTACAAATCAAAGACAGACAGACTGATAGATACATAGATTTATATTTTGTATACCTGGGTAAATATATAAATTGTAATATTATTTTTTAAACTATTTTTATATGTTATCAATGTTTATTTTTAACACGGTAGCCTTAAAAATAATTACATTAGAACTTAATTACGTAACTATATGGAGCACATTAAACATGAGGCATTTATTAGTAATATACCTCCCGACATGGTCGTACATAAATATTTCAGGTTTTAACGGGTGAAAAGGATTGTTACGCCTAATAAAAAGCCAACACTAAGGGAAACCAAGCTATTTATATTATTTATACTAGGTATTCTATGATGCAACATCTAAAAGGACTCTTACTAAATACTACTATAGATGTGTTCTACACTAATATATGTTTATGTACACAGTTACCCTAACTAGACTATTTGAGAGAGATGATTTCAAAAAACAAACTAGTCTCAACTAAACTAGTATTTGAGGTTATAAAGAAGGCCTACTCACCCAAAGTCACATGCACACGCATTCATACATTCATCAGTCTCCTTGAATCTTTCAATCGAAGACACCCCCAATACCAACAAACTCTTTTCTATAGTGACTTTGCACTTAAATCCAAAATAGGTATATGTACATGAAGTGCCTATAAGTATCTGTACATTACCTAATTCCTCTAAATAAAAAGCACTTCTTTGGCTTGGCTACGCTTTAAACAAGTGTGATCGTGCTCTAATGCACAATCCTAGAATCAGAATGTGAATGTATGAATTTATTGTCAAATCGAAATTCGTAGTAAAACAAAATGAAAATGTAAATTGAATCTGTACATACTGAATGAACCGACCGAACTGATTTCTAGTGCCCAAGTATGAAATATGAGGCGTCGTGTGGCCCTCTTTGTATATATTTCTAAAGTTCGTATTTCGGTATTTACGTGTGGTCTTGCACGTAAGTACAACGTTACGTATCTTCAGGATGCAATACTGACATCAGAAGCATTATATGTATGCACCTAAAGAACGACAAAACTAGAATAGGTACTTTTTCCGATTTAGAGGACTACAGACTACACAGCTTTTAAATCTCAAAAAAAGGAAAAGACAAACACAAGTGTTCGACAATAAAAGTAATAGAAAAATTATACGGATTAAAAAATAAAATAGAGGACTTACAAAAGCAGAATGAGCATCTTGAATGATTAAACTGCTTGTATTTGTATTGTATTTGTACGCTATTTGATTTTTATAGCTGAATTTGGATTAAGGCATGAGTCCCATCACCATTACCATTTACGAAGGAATGATTGCAAAGCAAGCATTGTATCCGAAATAATCCTATAAAAATGAAGTAGACATATATGCATACGTATGAAGTACACAGCCACAATTATTTTATCTGCACGTAAGCACCTACGGCAAGTTCAACTAGTATATCAGTAGTGGTAATAGTGATAGTAATTCAATTTCAATCCAAATAATCCAATGACGTACATACATAGGTACTGGTACTAGGTACCCGTACGTCTATCTAGGGGCTATGCAAAGATTTACTCAGTAGTAGTATTAGTGACAGCACAGAAAAAACACTAATATTATTGCCAATAAGTAAAAATAACAACGATGCTTTCAAAGACAGCACAGAGCACAGCATATACGAGCCTTTCAAAAAGCGCAAATCAAGATAAGGATATTGTCAAAAGGGGCAGACAAATATTATTCACCCTCTTTTTAAATGAAGAAATATATCACTGACATTTCCAAACAGTATTTTAGTAAAACCATCTAACTACATATTTTCAACGCATTTTCACATCATTTTAATTTTAATTACTCAAAAAGACTAAGGAAAGCTAAAACATTTATTTGTACATCACTCTTACAGATTTATCACGCACTTTTCCTTAGTTTTTATTTATTTATTGGACGCTGTAATATCTGGAAAGTTCCCTACCCTGAACCATACAGTGAAGTATATATATCTATGATCTAAGTACAGTAAGTTAACATCAGTACCTACAGATATAGGTTGTATCATAGCCGGCATAAAGGGAGTAAAGACACCTCTATTTTAATAGTAATTATTACTGAACTCGGAGGATTTATAGGTATGGAGCGGACAAGCTGACGGTGATAAAAGTAAAGATAAGTAAAAATATAGGCTGGAGAAATATATTTAAAATACACTGCTTCCTCACAATACGTCTAGTGAGTATATACTTGAATTGATACACTATAACGATTTGCCTATACTGAATCTGCCTTGTCTTGTTTAAGTTACTTATGTATTTACCCTCCTCTTCTCATACTACTGTCTTCGTCTTTTGATTTGAGAATTTGAGATCTGTCTCGTTTGGCTTTACGTGGCCGCCTTCATTTATAAGTGCAGCGGTACGAGTCCCATTGACAGTTTCTCAGTGTCTCTTAACCGAGTAAGATCATTAGAAATCACGCTCTTGACTTCTCGTTCTTCTACAATTGATTATTTTCTGCGAGAAAACATAAGACGCTTCAAATCAAGCAGATTTAACAATAACACAAACTAGTTCAAGCTATATACACGCAGTTAGCATCAAAAGTGTGATAAATCTTAAACAAACTTGGATTCGTCATACGCATACAATACCGTGAAAAGGAAATTTGAAGAATAAAAAACGTGGAAATTATAACATTACAACGAACAATTTTGACACTGCCATTTTTGTGCTGTAACTAACACGCTGTGATTACATGATTAATAGCATTAATTAAATTACACAATTTGCGAGGAAGTACTAGGCTACATATACATAACAGTAAACGCAAGACGGAAACAATATCACTAAAACAAAGGATTTTGTAACTACCCAGCACCACCCTTCAAGAAGCAATAGGAAACAATAAAAGGTTCTTTTCTACAATATTTATGGCTATAATTAGTATAGTAAACGATTAGCTGATACAACCCATATATATAATAATGCAACACAATTTTTAAGGGGCATTCAAAGATAGTAGCTTTATCAATCTAAATAAATTACTTAAGGCATTTTAGTCTATTCTGATAAAAAATTACCAAATATAAAGCTGAAAGTGATACATACTGTCCGGAGCTATTGATATGGTTTACATTTCTACTCGTCAATTCTTGAGATAATTGCATAGGTACTACACAAAAAATGAAGAAAAAAAGACACATGAGTTAGGTAGTTACATACTAAGTAATAGTGTACAGTCGGTAGTCGGTACAGACATTATTAGGTATCCATCTCGAATTGGGTAGGAACTCGTAATTATCGGATATTTAATTTGTATCTTGTCCCTTTTCAAAGTACCCATGTTCTGTAAGTTTGGTCCTGTCCTATGATAAAGAGAGACAATACCGATATACGATAACACAATCGAGAGGATACTGCTGCTAACGTCAATGTCAATGTCAACAATCTAAACTAGTGTTTTTTTTTACATTTTCTCAAGTGGGTAGCTTTGCTATAGGGAATTAGCTTCTGTTGTCAATGCTTTTTAAAATAATCAATTGTAACTGCCAAATAAAGTACCTAGATTAAGAGTTTTGTCCCTGAACAAAGGGGGACACAATTTTAAAATTTGGACCCAAACATTTAGGTAGAAGCAACTCCAGCAACTACTAGGCTTCAAAGACAGTTCTCACTTTAAACATTTTGGTTAGTATACTTTATCCTGAAAGGGAAGTATAAATAAATATTTGCCATAGAAAAAACTTTTCCTGGTCTTTAATTTGTCACCTACTTCTTTAGTTTCACTAATTTTATGCTAGCTACATATAATGCAAACATGTGAAAGAGCATGGCACATGGGGGTAAAAAATACTAGCTATTAGGGGGTTTGATTGACAAACACATTTTGAAAGGGCTTAGAGAACCCACTTTTACAACACGCTATAGGTGCGTAGTAATTCTCACATTTTCAGAAAATGTTAAACAATATGATTTACGCTCGAATAAAAAGTTTATATTTTGCCTTGTTAAAAAAGAAAATATACCACATTTTATCATATATCTAAAAAGCCAACAAAATGCAATCTAAAATTACAATTTCAAGAAAATATGGAAATAACTTGTGTTGCTCTTTCAGTTAAGGCAACAAAAGCGCATTGTCTGCCAAAGTTAAAACCTCAGTAAGAATCCTATTAGGCCAGTCCTAAGGCATACATCATTATTTAAACTTAAAATTAATCGCACGTCATATTGTTGGCATTGCTAACGGTTAGTCACTTGTAATTTAAGAGATAAATTAAGGCTAATAAAACTGAGATAAATTATGCACTTAAGTCTGAGCTATGCCATTCCTATCTTAAATCATTGCATTGCTGAAGAAAACCTTTGAGCTATTATTCCAGACGGAAATCACAGTAAAATACATACCTATTTAAGTAATGGGTAAAATCCCTACTTTTCAAATCTCTGTCTAATTACTTCACTGCTCGAAACAGATACAGCATTAAGATTACAAAAGCTATATATGTATGTGCATCCCGTGATTTTAGAGACAATTCACCGGGGATAACCTCTGTAAATAATTAGACACAAAGAAGACAAAAGAAACTAAGAGTTCTCTATACTTCCAGATAAAACATGCGTAGTCACTAGTCACACACTTAAACTACACAGATGCATAATTACCCATAAAAATTGACAATGAAAAATGCCCGTAATAAAAATGTAATTTAAAGAGGAATATGCGTATGTATAGTGGAGATATGAACGCGTGGATATCTGGAGACCTGAACATACTAGTTAGCACCGAAAATCTTGTCGTTTTAAATAATTACAAAGTTGACAGGTTCAAGTCCCAAGATTACGACGGACTTGGAATGATTAAAATAACTACCTAAGTAAGTTGGCGAGTAGCTCCTCTCCTCGCTCAGCTGATGTAATATAAATATGAATACATACGGATTTAGTTATCATGTCACTTGTCATTTTTTCCCCTTTATGTATAATCTCTTAGTGAGATATACGCTATATTATACGGGAACCTCGAGAAAGTGTGAGAAAAGGCAACTGTGAGATGGCAGCTGTACAGAATGACTTAATTATTTAATATCTATACATATAAAGACAGGACTTGAACTTAGAGTTTACACATGCATTATCCCTAAGCAAACGAAAAACCTTTACTTTAACTATAAGTTACTAGTTTCAGCTTAACAGTTGTAATTCAAGAAACGTAAGGGGCCTTTCAATTCCTACGCAACAGAAAACCTTCTGGGGAGACGTTTTACACTCTAACAATGTACCTACATAAATATACTGTATTTCATATTTTTAAAAGCATGCGCTTTCAATCAGTCTTTCAAAAAGTGAAAATTTATTATTTATCTTATTTAAAAAATGTATGTAAATATACATACAAAATTGTGTTTTTTTTTAAAACGTGGAAGTATATTATTTATAAAAGTCCTTGTATAAAATACTCATTTAATTAGCAATTGAATAGCATGATTCAATAATAATTGCAAGGTTCCCAAGTAAGGAAGGGCAATTAAATGCACAATACAATACAGTGCTATTTGTTTTTACTACCCACTACTACAAATAACAGTGCTAATATGTAAATTAAAATTAAACACAAATATCAAATATGCACAATAGGTTCATGAAAGAAATACGTTATACGTTTAAATATAGACTGATCCTCATACGCATAATTGATCACTCTGTATAACTAAGTGTCAGCTCTGCTATTTAATTACTTGACAAGCGTAAGTAAGTAGATCTCTCGAGAGTGCACCTAGTACTGAGTAAATACATACAAATTACAATTATTACTACGATTACGAAACAATTAGCTAGGGACAATAAGGATCAACTGACTCACAAATCCATATCCACATAACCGAAGGGAGTCTGTCAGACCAGCAGCTGTGTTTAAAGTTGACATATACAGAAAGATTTGGCGTCTCCATTTCCTGCTTCTGCTGTTTAATAATCGTCAATATTGATTTGTTCTCCGAAAAATATTCCACGTAAATCCGTCATGCAGCGACACTGGTAAAAGATTTACAGGTATTTTTTATCTAAATCCAAAAGTAATCAATTTCCAATGAAATCATCAGCAGCGCAACAATTATATTATAATATGGTAATGAAATGCGGAAACATCATTTTGGCCCAAATGACTAAAAGCCTAACAGCGTCTAATTATAGAAATGGTTTGAAGTTCGAAGTGCTAAACGTTTAAAGTTGTAAACGTCAAGGAAGGAACATGAAGGCATAGTCAAATCATTAAGAAATACTTTTTTTACAATAAGAAACCATAAGGAAAAAATCATTCATTTAGAGGAAAGGAAGCTAAGAAAAGGAGTAGAGATATTTCAGCTACAGTAATTATAACGTCTCTATTTTATAATTTTTATTAATTGAATGAATAGTGTGTGGATTTCTGGCTTGCATAATTTCACGAGTGAACGATAATAGGATCACGACTACCCATCGATGAATGAAATACTTGAACGTTTGTACAAAGAATGAATGAACTAATTATTGTTGAAATTGCACATTATTGTATGAATTGAGAAACTGCAATTCATCTCTAACACTACAGCATTCCAATACGCAGTAGTAATAGAACAAATTGAAAGTACCAAAGTCGTAAACACGATAATGATAATATTATGTACACGTTCAAGTTTTTTTTTGGTTGCAGTTGCCGTTTTGAATTAAATAAATCTATACTAGTACTGCTGCATTAATCATAGACTCAACCAAAGATACAAATGTACCTATTAGTACCTAAGTATAATTACTATTACATGATGTCACAACAAATGTCAAATCTTAATCACACTTACTACCATTTAAAATTTACATTCACATCCAGTCAAACACAACATCCCACTGACTAAGCAGCAACTTTTAACCTGACTAACTGACATTGAATTACAATAAGTATGTACATACATGTACTTATTAACGGATTAGACCGAGCTCGGGATGCGTATTTACACAACAACTGGGTTGACAATGGGAAAGTCAACTCACTAGTCAAACATAACAGTTTTATTGAGTCTTGACAGCACAAACTACCGCATTGCCATTGCCTTTAAGAGTCACCAGTCAGGGGGAAAAAAATTTAGAAAACTGCGCATCAAAACGTGAAAAAAAATTTCAAAAACATTAAGATCTTCACTAAAGCTGCAATTAAAGATAAGCTGATGTCATCTTAGGAATTTCGACGTGCACTGAATGTAATGGCTAAAAATATTAAAAAACTCAAGTAACTAACAAACTAATGACGGATGTTTATGTTGAGTTATAAGTAAGTAGTTTCTAAGCTGTCGAATGTATTTGATAAATAAATATTTTTATGAAGTACAATAGACAGTGGTAAATATTACCCTTTAATACTATATACTTACCCTCGTCCTCCGGCGACATGATCGAGCACATATATAATATATTTCCCACATTCGTTTTTTCATGAATTGCTTTCAGCAACAGTTATTTAGAGTTGGCGACTGGTCCATGGTCTGGTCGGTTTGGTCCTTGATTCCATGATACATGTTGTCTTGTAGTTATTCAAACATGAAAATGCAAATAACAGTTAAAATACGTAATAATAAATAACTTACAACCGCTACAAACGACAAACTTGGGCAACTACGTTATACGATAATATTAGACAGCATCCAATTGGCTAGTTATTTAAATGGTAAATCCTAAATGGTACATTAGTAAATATTGACCCATGACCATCATGAAGTGAATGATGCACAAAATATACTTTGGTAAATAAACTAAAAATATTTTTTAAAAAAAAACAGTGTATTTATTGATTTCTGTTTTTTGCTTATTTTAGGTTCCAGATTGTTCCACAACTTCAAAAACTTTAAATACAAATACTATCAACAACAACAGCAAGCTACCTGCTCGTAAAGTCCATAGTCAATAGTTTATCGTTGACCGTTGACCGTGTCCGTCTACTCACTGTTGATCGCCCAGACGAGGGACCGAATCGAATTCAAAATCTACACAGTAAACACAATATAAAATTTTGAAAACGAAGGAACTTGGAAGTAACACACAGAAAGTAAATACTAAGGAAGCACGAGCAAGAACAACGACAAACAACAAAAACCAAGTCGGGAAGAGAATGAATATGAAAAGAAATATTAGCTTGCTTACCATGATGGTAATCTCTCTACTTTCCACCCAATTTAACTTGACCACTGCTCGCTCAACGCACTCCAAAAATTCTCTCACTAAGGTAAGAAATTAAATTATTTTATTATCATTATCTTCAACTCACTCCGAAATACATTATTATTACCGAACACGTAATCTAGAAAATCAGGCTTAGGGCATAGGGGCAAACAAAGAGGTTTTGTCTCTTGACTTACTACGTACTAAATTAGAGACAGATTCTTAAATGTTGCTAAATGGATAAAAAGATTAAAAATGACCTCTGACCTTATTTTGAAAACAGATTACTAGTAAGCAGACCCGAGCGTGGCCCCACCAGCAACAGCAGCAGCAGCAGCCGGCGGACTCGCTGGCCAGTCTTGGCGACGTGATCGAAGAACTGGAGTTGGAGGCGGAAGAGAAGGCGGCGGAGAGGGAAAGCGACGGGGCGGCTGCGGCTGCATTGGACGAAGTTGGGCGGGAAAGTGCGGAAAGTTTGAATCCCAAACCGGCGGTTGCGACGGCAACGAAGCAGTGGCTGGACTTGGAAGGCGTCCCCCCGCCACGCGTGTCCACTAAACTCCACACTGACGTCACTCTCGAGTGTCAAGCCGTCGGCTCTCCACCCCCCATGATTTACTGGATGAAGAACGGAAAGCCCATAGACAATGTAAGTCTTCATTTAACTCACCAATTTTAGTTAGGTTGGCCATTTAATTAATAATTACTCATGTTAAATGGGATATTTCAGTGGTCAGTCAGTGTAGGCTCCTGCAGGCTCTGGCTCTGTGTTCATTTTGCAAGCCAGTATTTAAAAACTGGTTCCGGATGATTAAGACTGACGATTTTTTTGACATTTGTTTCTGTTTTGTGTTACACAGGCTTTAGCGTACAGTTCTGAAGAATTTTTTAATCAAGTTGATGGGCAGAGTAGCAGCGGACTGGCCGGAAGTGAAGGGAAAGGGTTCGTGATGGCGAAAACTAAGTCAAAACTGCCGATTCGTTGTATTCTCCCCGACGACGAGGCTCAGTACACTTGCGTGGCTGAAAATCAGGGACGGGAAGTGTCGGCGTCTACCCTCCTGGTTATAGAAGGTACATTCAATGTCATTTTCTATTATTATTATTATTCAATTCCTCGTTGGACTTTATTAATAAATTAGTGTTCAGGAGCTAATTTGTTGTATTTAATTGTAATCTCTCAGAGGATGACACTATGGGCACTGGGGACAAGAGACCAGAATGTCAGCTGCGAATGGCTAATTTCGGATTTCACAAGAAGGGAAAGCGCATTCCTGCCTCCATTTTAATTTCGGAAGTTCTTCATATGGAATCCATTGGAAATGACGTTGTACTTCCGTGCCGGGGTGCTGGGCGCCCCAGACCCAAAATATCATGGGTTGATGCTGAGGGTCAACGAATCGTCTCCGGCAAGAAGTTCCAGGTAATTTTATTTAAATACATTCCTTCTCATGTTTTGTGTGCACAATCCTTTCAAAATCCCAAACTACGATTGTTTAACTTTCTCTATAATATACACTGTGTAGTGAATTAATAAGGATTTGTTTTACATCTTCTCTTTCTATAGGTGAGCTCAAACGGAAATTTATTGATTCGAAATTTGAGTTGGAATGAAATGGGTGAATACACTTGTCTAGCTGAAAATAAGCTTGGAAGTGATTTAGCTTCAACTTTCGTCTATCCTCTTATGGTGAGTACTAATATATTTATCTGGGTATTTTTTGTCAAGTACTTATTACAAAATTCATATTTTTTATGTTTTATTTAAATAGTATAATATGTCCTTTATAAGATTCGAGAAATATTTAAATCTATAAAAAAAAAATAGGAGTAGTATAAATTATGTATACACTAAAGCATTTTATACATAGATACTACTTTTTCTGTCAGGGTTAACCGCTCTAAAACCATCATTCATTCAGAAAGTTAACTGAATTCTAAATTTTCAAAGATAATCCAAAGTACAGCTTATAAATGTTTGAAATGTGATTTAAAATTATAATTTACAAAATTTCAAAATAGGTTGAAATCGTATTTTTATCAAAAATTATCTAAAAGCTTTATAAATATTAATGATTTTGTCTGCTACCAAAAACCCAGTACTGATTCAAAAGGGAGGTATTAAAAAAGGTGAATTGAATTGAACAACGGTTACAAAGGTTCACTATGATTTTAATTTGTTTTTTATTATTTATTTATTTCAGACGGAAGAAGATAGATAAGCTGATGGCAACTGACATTCAGCCTTTTATTTTGATTCTAATTCAACTAACTAAACTTCAAAGTATTGCATTTGTTTCTTGGATTGGATGCGGAGGGACTGCGGATGGAAGTGAATTAAAGTGAATAACAGAGCTGAAGATTTTCATATGTATATTTGTTGGTGGTCTGGACTGCATAGTGCGTCCGGTCAAGGTCTGGAACAAAATTAATTGTCAGCAGCTTAATTTCCAGCGGAAAACATTTCAAAAATGCCCATCAGCCAATATTCAGAGGAGAGGAAAGTTACTGTCTAAATCCACACTTCCATTCAATTCAAAAACCAAACATTCTAGTCAAGTTTTAAATCCATTTTAATGCACGTAAATATAAATTAACGTTTAAATGTTGATACCTAGTACTTTTAAATGGGTAGATAGAGTTACTTAGGTAGGTGTGTGTGTGTGTGTGTAGGTTTGATAGGGTACGAATCCCTTTAGTTTTTTCAGGTAATTTTGCTCTAAATTTGATATTATTAATGTATAACGTATTTTAAAGGAAACTCATAATTCCGAATTATGTGTGCATGTATTATATATGAATATACATATATATCTTTACTCAAAAATCAGAAATACATGGTTTTTTTCCTTTTTTGCAACTGACAAACATTATGGACATAAAAATAGAGACATTCTAGTAATAATTCCGGACAAATTAATATATCGATATAAATTCGAATTTAAAAATCCAGCTCAGCTAAAAACCGAATACAATGTAGAAAGCACTATAGTACACCGTAAAAGACCAAATAATTCCCTGGGCATTATACGAGGAGGGTAATGATTTACTCAAAAAACAACTGAAACTATGGGAAGCGAGAGAAACCAAGATTTGAGCGCGGGAAGTTATACGGGTTGAGGAATTATACGGAGTTTTACGGTAGTACACGAGTCAATGCAAGACAAAATATAAAAGAGGAATAAAAAGACATTGCAATATAAAGCAAGAAAAACCAAGTTCTCTATCGTCAATATACAATCTGATAAAGCAGATTTTACTTTCAGCTGTAATGTGCATACATACTGATGGATTTTATTTTCAGGAAATTGAATTTTGAAACATAAAAAATATTGTAAAAAAAGAAACTTAAAAAAGCTTGAGAGATTTAAAAAAGTTTATAGTATACAAAGAATGGGAATCCCTGAATTTTTAATTATACATAACGTGTATATTTCCGTGAGGTGTACCGGCATTACAGAATATTTTGTTATACTGCGATACTATCTTATAAAATATTGGTACTCTGAAAATATCAAATTCAATTCTTTACTCAAAATTTCGCTTCCCAGTTTTCAATCCGGTTTGGTCAATTTTAATAGAATTTGAAAACTATTTATTTAGTCTAAAATTGAGTACCGTGAGGAAAACCCAATAAAATTGTCAGTATTGAAATCCCTGTATATATGTAGAACACGTTAGTTTATGATTTACTATCGTAATCGGTGTAGACAAAGGACAAGACATGGAAGGGTTTGAACAAGAATTGTACACATTTTTTGAATCTCTTTTTTGTGTAAGTGTTCAAAATTAGTGTATCAGTAGTGGTAGGTTACAGCAGTATCTCGTTTGTACATATACATACATAGAACATTGACACTTCGAAAATCTAGAAGCGCATATACATAGCAAGGTGAAGTATCCAAGGGTGTGACATCCACACCTGTAAATA